>JASCIV010000759.1:0-12772 GCA_030374735.1 Gracilaria caudata
GCCCTATACCCTACTCTACCCTACCCTACCCTACCCTACCTACCTACCTACCTACCTACTACTAATAATAAAATCTCTAAGGAAAAAGCGCCGCGAGCTCGAAAAAATCGCCTCTCCTTACGCCCCTACCAAGCCCCTAAAAACCACCAAGTCCATGTTCACGTATGACACGTGGGAGGTTCCACAGGTATGGTACGTTGGATGCTACATGCTTCTATCTACCTCCATACCCCTGTAAAGGAGTACAAAGCAGGTCCTCACATCTAGCATCCGACAACACCCCTTTGTCTTAACAAAGAGGTAAACACAACTCAACCCACTCTAAAGGCTTTCTTAAAGGGAATCTGTACTCACCATCAAGTACCATGCAGTTGACGACAACAGGCTAACAACAACAACCAAGTCGGTGCAGAAATCAAAAACAACCACAACTAATCATTTCTGATTTCATCCAAAACCGTTCAAAACAGGTTGTTACCCTCCAAGAATAAAATTATGGAGTGGTTTCTGACGCGATCATGGACGCGTTTTTCGAGAAAATCAAGAATCGAGAAATCAGAAAAAGATGAATCAAAAGAAGAACGGAAATGGTCAGCCAATCGTAGTAACAAAGACTAGTCAAGCGCTTACACACCCCGTCCCAGTCCGGTCATATACAGGATATTCTATTTCTGCAAAAACAGTCGAAGAATTGGGTATGGTGCTGATCCTCTCGCAAGAAGATTGTACGGAAAACGCCGTATGATGCTGAAACGAAAAGAGTCGTCGCTAACCAGAACCGATCCAGGCATAGACTCTCTTACCCTTACTAATAGTTCAGACGGCAGCGTCGCAGCAGTGAGGGCTCCCGCAGCTGCATGTGCCAGAGGTCTGAATTAAGCGTTCTTCTCGTACTGCCTTAAATTACTGCCTCGATAACTTTTCATCAGTAGGATAAAACCAACCTATCTCACAACGGTCTAAACCTGGCTCACGTTCCCTCTTGGCGGGTGAACAATACGACGCTTTGCGCCAGTGAAAGTAAGTTTATTTCATACTATTGTGCTCGGGCTAAAGCGATACCTACAACAGTGTGTTTTGCGCGGATGAAGGGAGTCGCCAAGGTCGCCGGCGTCGCGAAGACGCAAAAGAAGGCGGCGCGAGCAACGAAGCCAAAGCTGGCGAAGAAGCTCCCAAAGGATACCCGCACGTCGGTGCAGCGCATTGCAGTGCGTGGCACCAATCAGGCGAAGCAAACGGATACACGTGACACGCCGGTAGCCCCGGAGGTACCGCGCGTGAACGCCGGCGACGCCGTCCACATAAAGGCGAGGAGTGGGCATTTGGTGGAGGACGGTAGGAAGGCAGGGGCCGAAGGTGAGGAAGGTAGCAGCCAGGTCGCGAGACTATCATATGCAGGTCGGCAGACGAACACGGCGCCGGCTGTCAGGCAGGTATGTGCAGTCGAAGCTGAGGGTGAGTAGCAGGAGTAGGGACAGTTCTGAGGGGAGTGATGTGAGAGCGAAAGAATGGGAACACGAAGGCGCGCAGGAAGAAGGAGCGAGCAGGGTGGGAAGGAGGCTGCAGTATGACGAGGGAGTGAATGGAATTGAGGGGTCTAGGCCCGCAGCTGTGACGGCCAGACAGGTGAAGGTGCTGTGCCCAGAGACACACTTGCAGGTGCGGAGCGGACGGGCAGGAAGGAGCAATGGGAGGGGAGATGGGCGAATGGATAGAGGTGATGGTACGAAAGAAGTGACGGCGGGGATACTGTGCAAGGGAAAGTAAGAGCAGGTCACGGTTGCAGAAGGCAGCATAATGAAGGATGACGCTGCAGAGCCGGTAACGGAGTCGAGACGAGGAGGACGAGGGGAGGTGCGCAGCAAGGGCAAAGGGCGAGACGGACATGAGGATATCGAGAGCTTGATGAGGGAGGACCAGGATTGGCTCCAAGAAATGGACGGGAAGGTAGGAGAGCTTGGAGAAATGCAGAAGGAAAGGCAGAGACAATACGGACAGAGCAGAGGCAGAACAGAATCAAGCATATTCGAAATTTACGGAGTGGTGAGTGCGCTTAAGGAATGCGCAGGGTGTCGAAAACTCGGGACGGACATGCGGAGAGGCAAGGGCGAGGAGGAGAAGGATCTAGGAGGCGCAGTGCAGGGAGTGCAGCGCGATTATGGGAGGCGCGAAGCCTCCATAGAAGATCAAGCACCTACACGGCACAGTATTACCGATGATGGATGCGGTGGAGGAGCAAATCCTTAGACATGCAGCACAGATGTGAGGGCAAACGCTCGGGGGTGAAGTGGAGCGCATGGTGCAGGAAGAGGAAGAACTGACAGAGACGGAGCTGGGAGAAGTCGGTGCGGAGCATGAAATATGCCAAAGCACCGGAAAGACAGGGGCAGAAAACTTCCAAGAGCGGTTCCGGGCGGTCAGACACATAGCAGAATGCGAAGGGTATGGGACGATGGGGCAGCTTCTGCTCAATGGCCGAGCACTGACAGCCCCGAAAGAACACGTGGTTAAATGTAGACAGTTTGCGAGGAAGTGCACGGGGAGGAACCTCAGAGTTCGAATAGACTGCTTGTATAGAGAGGCACAGGAGGCACCAGACGATAAGGCGGAAAGCGGTGCAGGTAGGGTGGCAACGGGAAAAAAAGCGGGGCAAGAGGGGACAAAGCGCTATGTGGACGAGGCCATGGCGACGCAAGGGCGCAGGATTGAAGGACGAATGGCAACGATGGAACAAGTACTAATGGATGTGAGGAGGGAGTTGAGGGACGCTTTGGACAGGAGAAACACGCAAGCGGTGGACGGAAGGAGAGACGGACCCTATGAACATCGAATCTGGCCGATATATGGCCGACCAAGGGCTGAAAGAAGGCCTTATTCGCCGAAAGTTTGTGAGAACGTGTAACTCGTGTACCTAAACAAGGTCTCTTCCAGTTCATATGGAAAAATATTGCCGAGATATGGCCAAAACATGACCGAAGTCCTAGAACAAATGTGTTTCTGTACACGAGTTACACGTTCTCACAAATTTTCAGCGAATAAGGCCTTCTTTCGGCCATTGATCGGCCATATATCGGCCAGATTCGATGTTCATAGGGCGTAGTTAGTAAAGTTGCAAGAGTGGCGGAAAAGATACGAATGATGCGGCAGGAAATAAGTGAGCTAAGAAAAGGGAACGAGCGCCTGATTCGCCGGCTGCCAGAGCTGGAAACCGGACAACCGCCGTACAGGGGTAGAGGACAAGGAGGGATACAGAGGGACCCTAGAAAAAATTTTTGGAAATATGGGAGTGCACAAGAACAGCAGATGGCGCGTATGGATGACTGTGTCAACACGGAACTCAATTTGAGTGCAAACGGAAGGGTAATTATGTTCATTTCCGCCCTCATTTCAAGGTGTCCAATTGGAAGCTACTCCGATAGCGAGTGGAATGCCACTGGAAGGTCAAAGATACACTTTGCACTCCATCTGAGCTCCATTCGAACTTCTTTGAATGCGCGCACACTCCGCGCGCACTCCGCGCGACATCCAAAAAACAAAAAAATTGTAATTTCGAGTGCCAAGGGTGTCCATTTGGAGGACGCTTGGCGAGCACCATGAACGCATATGGATGTCGAAGAGCGCAAAAAATGCACTCCAGTTGCACTCCGCGAAATGCAAAAATTTCTTCTAGGGGGAGGAAGGGGAACGTAGGGAAAGCGACAGAAACGAGAGGATGCGGCTGAGCACGCAGCAGGGTTGAGAGAGCGAACAAGGAGGATGGGGCAGAAGAGATGCAAAAGGAGGAGGAGGTCGAGCGAAAGACATGGGCGCAAAGAGCGGCAAACGGGGAGCGAGCGCCAGGTATCTAACACAAGAGACGCAAGATAGGATACGCAGGGCAAAGAGAGTGATACGGGACGCGCAGCTATTGCCGAAGCTGTTCTGGGAGAGGATTGAAAAGCCAACCCCGCTATACTTCGTTGGCATGAAGCGAGGACCAATTGGGGTGTAGAGGAGGGCTCTGGCAACTGCGATGCCAAGCTGGGCAATAATGGGAATATCCTCCTTTAGTAGAGGAGTAGGAGAGGTGTTGGTGCACGAAGGAATGAAGGAAAGGGCGATCGTTACGATGAGGCCAATGGGTTCCGGATACCTTGAGGCGCTGGATCCTGTAGAGGATCGCAAGTTTAGGGACGACCAGTCCGTGAGGAAGGTACGATGAACGGCAATCGCCCACGCCTGCAGGACGCGGTACAGCCGCTATCGGAACACTCCCAATGACGCGGCAAGGAGCTGGTGCGCAGGGGCGATAAAATTTCTCGAGGATAAGTACGCGGTGGTTTTTGGAACGGAAGGAAAGAGAAGGGATGAGGAACTACGTGAGAAAATCAGGCAAAGGCATACAATGAGGGCAGAGTTACTGCCATCGGAAGACTCGTCGGAAGATCCAGACTACATACAGTTGGAGACTGAGACGACGCAAAGTACAGAGGACACAGAGAACGAACGAATGGAGGAGGGAGGCTTCAGGCTGCTTAAAAGGAAGAGGAGGAATAGCAGTACACGCACGAGCCCGGAGGGGGAGAGGCGTGACGTGCCAGGAGGGAAAAAGGCAGACAGAATGGAGTGTAGAGAAGATAAGATGGCTACGGATGAAGGAGCCGACGTGCAGACGAGAGCCCAAGAGGGAACAGGGAACGTAGATGAGATCTGAAAGGCTACGGAAGAGGGAGAAGGCGCGAAGGAACGAGGGAGTGGTGGACAGGATGGAAGAACGAGGACGACGCACAGCGCAAGGAAGAAGGCACGGACAACCAGGCGGGAGCAAGAGAGGCGTGACGAAGAGTGGGAAGAGGAGCCGCAGAACAGAAGAGGCCTGGGACAGGGGCCAACAGGAGACTTCTAATCATGTCGGGGAGAGCCATCAACGAAGCGGGATCCGACGTGGTAGAGACAAGTGCAAGCACAGACAGAGCTGGGCGGACGACGGACGCTGTCGGGCGGGAGACGGTGACGGGGCAGCATGATCATGAAGCGCTCCCAGCAAGGGCACACATGGGCACAAAGGTGAGGAACGCAATCGGAATGCTGGCGCCAGCGCGCGACCATCTGAGCGGGCGTGAGGGGAGGCGGACAACTGGCGCCGAGGCGTGGGAACGAAAGGATGACAGGAGAGTAAGAACAAGATGTTACGGCCAGCTAGAACAAGCGGAAGACGCCGGAATGGAGCAGAGTGGAGATGCAGATGACGGAAAGACCCAACATACCGGGGATCGTGACGCAGTGGCAGGGGAGGGGCGCGAAGAGAAAAGCCGGGGACTCGCATGACAAATAAGGCGATTGGTACGGGTCAGCGGAGACGGTGGATTCGCAGAGAAGAAGAGGAGCGTCGCTGAACGTTACGGCGGGCCACGGGAGCGGTCGATGAACGAGAACCTGACGCAGCAAGACAGAGAGAGGAGAGGAGGAGGCAGAAGCACATGGCGGAGACGAGAACGCGAAAGCCTCGGAAGCATCGGAATCAAGCTCATCAGAATCTATCGGGTGAGACTGCGGAGGAACGCTGGGAAGGTAGTCGGAGAAGTAGATCTCGTAGATCGACACAAGAAGATGGGTACGACTAACCATCGTCGCGCGGCGAGTCGGGAAGCGGGAAGCGAGAAGCGAGATGAGTCGGCGCGCTCAGGACAAGAGGGTGATGAAGAGATGGGGAGCGAGAAGAGCGGACGAGAGAGCGGAACAATGGAAGTCCAGGAGGCAGATGAAAGAGGAAGGGAAGACGCGGGAAGGGATCGAGGGAGCTGGAGGATGGGTGCGGAGAAGCGAGAGTTCGGGCGAGGACTCTGGCCGGCGCGGCTATGCAGAACTGCAGAACCCCGGCGGACAGGCCGCTGGCCGCAGGAGAGGGCTAGAAGGGGTACACGTGGACGACGGGGGTAACGGAAAGAGGGAGAAAGGTAAGGGGAGGGTCAATTGAAACACGGAACGTGGAAACAGAACGGCAGTGGCGCGTGGGAATGCGCACATGGCAAGCGTGGGAAGCAGGGATGACAATGGATGCATAAGACAAAGCTCGGGCGGCGGGGTCGAACATGATGTGCGCGCACGCGGCAACGGAACCCTGGACGCGGCTGTACGAACTTCAGGGTAGACAACGAAAGGGTAGGGGAGTAAGCGAGGAGGGGAGAGGCGGCGCGCCGGGGTCGAGAGGAGGCGAGGGACGCTGCAGGGAGAGGTGAACGCAGGGAGGGATAGCCGACGCGTGACGGAGAGGGCGAAGGGCGAAGCAGAGCATGCGAGGAGATCGAGCAAGCACGCCATGGGCGAGGTGGCAAGAGCGAGGGGACGATTGTGCCAGGGAGAGGGAATGGGAAATGGTTGCAGTGGCACACGGGGCATGCGGAAAGGAAGGTCCCGAAGTTAGCGGGTGGCAGGGAAGCGGAGCGGAGTGACGTAGCGAAAGGGCAACCTAGCAGAGGAGAGAGCGAGAGTAGGGAGGGAACACGAAGCCAGCAAGGACGAAGGGAGGAGGCCCTGGACTGGGGGAACGGTGTGCAAGAGAATGAAGGAAGGGCGAACAGCACACACTGGAATGAGGAAAGAGCCGAAGTGAGGCACGAGGAACAGGAGCAAACGCAAGGAAGGCACGAATGCGAACGGAATGACAGAGCACGGGCGCGCAGTGGGGAACGAGCGGCGCGCATGGCATGAGAGAGTCTGGCAGATGCCCTAACATTTAGAGTGATGCCACAGGAGTTCGGAGAGGAAGGAAGGCATGCGCAGGAGGTATACGTGATCGACCAGGACCGAGAGCGATGGGTTACAATGCACGCAGCGAGTAGAGGTGGGTTGGCTCGGAGGGACGAGAGCTGGCCGCAGCTGTGGGAGGACATGTGCACGCGGTATAGCGCAGAGGAAGCGAGTCGGGAAAGGAGAGAGCTTCGCTGGTGGCAGGATGCGCGCACGCAGACACAGGACGAGCAGGCGGGAAAGCATGAGAGGAGAGCAGACAGGGAGGGGAAAAGGGAACGCAGAAGCCGGTGGGAAGTAGCAAACGAGGATAACGTCAGGGGAAGGAGAGAAGTTCTGCACGCAGGGCGGGGCGTTGAAGGTGAAACGGAAAATGCGACTGAGAGTGGAACGGCGGTGGTGCGTTGATGAAGTGACATGGCCGGGAAACTGTGGGGAAGATGTGGGAGTTGCTGGGCCTGGACGCGCTAGCCTTCACCGAAACGTGGACGCCGGCTGAAGCAGGGGTCCCGTGGCAGCTGGCGATCAATGAGGATGGGCACAAACGCCTGTATGCGAGGAAGATATGGGGCGGGTACAGGGTGGCCGCGGGATAAACACGCGAACCTCTGCAAAGTACTACCCGACGCGGGTAAGAAAGACGCAAGGAGAGGACTGTGAATATGTGGCAATGCGTCTAAAGGGTGACCGGAGGCTCACAGTGATAGGGCTGTACGTACGGCCGTCGGCAAGGGAGGAAGAGTTGGAGGTACTTCTTACATAAGCTGGTACAGCTGGCGACGGAGCACATATTGATAATAGACGGTCTAAAGGCTAGAGCAGCGGCGTGGGACGGAGCAAAGGTCAAGAAAAGGAATTGGCGCGTACTGAGAGAATGTTGAGGAGTCGTGAGAACAACTACCGCGAGAGAGGAATGCAAGGCGGGCCAGTGGACGGGCACACCTCAGAGTAAATCGGAATCTGCTCTTCCTCTGAGATTGCTTCCGGTTCGCCACCGGAAGCTTTTATTTATAGTGCCCAAAATGTTGTTGCGGTATCGGACAAAACAGTCTCACTTGTCGCACACTGTGTGCACACGGCGCGCATATGCGTGCCGTCAATGCACATACAACAACCCAAATTTTTTGATTAGGCAAGTCAAAAAATCCTGACGTAATCCGGAGGCGTTGCTCCAATTCTGACGTAACCAACGACACTGCCGTGTAGATTTCCGGTTCACGAGCCGTACCCAAGCCGGTAGCGGACAGTAAAATACAACAGCGCCCCATACGTTGGAAAGCGTAAGGTTGTGAACGTATCAGATATTTGCAATTACTGTACGCTGCCGTTGCGTACCATTAGCCTTCATTTCCGCTAGGAACTCTTTGACCAGAACCGGAACGTCACTGCGCAAGCTTTCCAACATAATCCAGTCGTTTTCTTCTTCTGCAAACCCTTTCCATTTCACCAAAACTTCCACCTTGCCATTCAGACGTCTTATGTCGTCTAATCTGTCAATTACCAGAAGTTCTCCGGCTTGATACGCTAAATGATTTCTTAACTCTTCCGTAACCTCAAAACATTTGTTTCGGAAAAACGTAAGTCTTCGACCGTGCACAGTATCCTTCTTTCCGTTCAAAAGATCCTCGATCTCAAAAACGTACTCTGACAGGCAGTGAATTATCCTGAATGGTCCGCGCCAGCGTAGGGACGGCTTACGACCCTTCTCTCGTTCAAGGACACCCCTGAGGACATAATCGCCTTCGGT
This sequence comes from Gracilaria caudata, assembly GCA_030374735.1. Taxonomy (NCBI): domain Eukaryota; phylum Rhodophyta; class Florideophyceae; order Gracilariales; family Gracilariaceae; genus Gracilaria; species Gracilaria caudata. The sequence goes on from JASCIV010000759.1 coordinate 8,477, forward strand.
AAAATTGATCGGGCGGACGTTGGTCTTTCGATTGTGTGCATCGACAGCCTTCTGTCTTTTGCGACTAGACTTCTGTGCAACATCGCGATGCATGTTATCGAGTGCCCCTTGCAGGTCCTTCACATGCAGTAACTGTTTAGCACGGACTTCATCCATGCTGTACACCTTGACTACGTCACTCGCACAGTGCTTCACAGTAGAAAGAGGTGAGTCCTGGGGTAGACCAGTAAAAACAGTCAACGGGCATCTGTTTCCAAGTCTTTCCAGCAGGGAGTTGTTAAGCGTTGATTGCACGATCGGAAGGACAGTAGGCCAGCATCGTTGAGGCAGCTGAAATTCAGAGAGTAGCGCACGGGTAGCTCGCAAAAGTTCTCTGCATACGACTTCAATTGTTCCGTTAGACCACGGGCAATAAGCCAAAGTGAAATGATGTCCCGATTTGAGACAGTCACGAAGAATTCCTACAAGTTCGTTCTTGAAGTGTGAACCGCGGTCCGAAATCCACTGCCTTGCTACTCCAAATGCGGAGAACCATCGAATGAGAATTTCGCTTGTGATTTCAGCGGATGTCTCTGTTGTTGCGGTTAACCAGACATAGCCGCTGTGATCGTCTTTAACGATCAGCACATAGCAATTTCCGTTTTCGCCCTTAGACATATAACAAAAATCAAAATGTATGATCTCATTTGGGCGGTCAGCGTGCAGTGCATGGCCTAGAGGTCTCGGCACAATCTTCCCAGAGGCTGTACACAAGCAATGTAGGCAAGATTTGACGAATGTATCGACGTCCTCCTTCAAAGATTTCCAATAGAAATAGGCCTGCACAGTAGCCTTGGTCACCGCTGGACCACGATGGCCCCCCCCAACCGGTGTGGGCTGCAATCTGAATCCGAAGTTGAAGACACCTATCCTGGTCTGTGATCCAATGGAATCCTTTCTTGGCGACCCAACCACAGTCGGTCTTCTCAAATTCTCTCGTTGGCTTGCTACTCTCCTTGTTCTGAGACACCAATATATCCTTTAGAGAGGGCCAGTCCAGCTTCGAGTCAGCACCGGGGTTTACTGGGGCTAGCAGGAGTGAACGTAGTCGAGGGATTTGTTTGGAATTAACAGTAGCCCGGGGTTGAACCGCCCACCCCGTCAGCATGTCCGCCCACACATTTCTCTCGCCCAGCAAATGTTCAATGACGTACCGGAATGCACTGAGCTTAATGGCCCACCGCATAAGCTTGCTACCGGTATGACGAGAGATTCCTGGGTTAGTTTCAAACGGGTTGTATAGATATACAAGGTTTGCATGGCCTGTATAGATAGATACTTCATTCCCGATTATCAGATAATCAAGCCGATACATGGCCTCTACTATGGCATAACCCTCTTTTTCTGGTACGCTCTAATTAGCGGAAGATCCAGTAAAAGCTCCCGATAAGAAACATAGGGGCAAATGGTCTTGGTCTTCAATTTCAAGACGGCGTTGCTTTTTGGGCACTTGAGTAAGAACCGCTGCCCAATGAGATTCAGAGGCATCTGTGAACAGGCACAGGTCGTGATCGGGCTGAGGGTGCGCAAGTTTCACTGAAGCTGTGATTTGCTTTTTGATGCTGTCGAAAGCAGCTTCATGATTGGCGCCCCACGAGCTGGCCAGTGATATCTTACGAACGGATTTCTTCGTCCTTTTTCCTGCCTTCTTGTAACAATCCTCTAGCAGAGCATGCAGAGGTGCAACAAGTTCTGCATAGGCCCGAATAGAATTTCTCATCCAGTTAGTAGCGCAGAGAAGTTGTTGCAGCTCGTCGGCAAAGGAAGGAGTCTTCATGTTTAGAAGAGAGTCAAAATGTCGAGGGTGGTACTGGATGCCATCTTTGGAGATGATTCTGCCACAGAATTGAACTTCCTTGTTGAATAGAAAAGATTTCTCTGCATGCACCTTGATTCCTACTTCAGTACAGACTTGCAAGAAACTTTCCAGACTATCCAAAAGTTCATCCTCGTCCGTAGCGTAGAACAGAAAATCGTCCAATCACTGAATCATTTTGTTGACGCGGCCGTCGAATTTTTCCTGCAGGACAGCTTGGAAGTGGTTCCCGGAATCGCTGCCTCCTTGAAGCCATCGACGGGATGAATAAACTCCAATTGGAGTTTGTATCGACATGAACTCCTGGGATTCCTTGGACAATGGCCCCTGCCAATACCCATGAGCCAAGTCTATGTTTGCAAAACACGTGCTCCCAGACACGTCCTGAAATTTAGAATCAAGATGCGGCATGGGGGATTGAATTGGAACCGTCTGCGCATTAGGTCCTCTAAGATCGACTGTGAAACGGAGTTTAGTAGATTCTGGCTTTGGGACAGCCAGCGCAGGGCTCGCCCATCGAGCGCCAGGGTTCTTGTAAATGGCGCCAAAGGATTCAAGTTCCCGGATGGTCTGAATAATGAATTCTCTCTGCTTTCGCGCATAACGGCGTTGTGGAGAGCGAAATGGTATTGCGTTCCTAGCTGGGGTAACGGCCAATGGCGGAACGCTAGCCGGTGGGTCAGGGCCCAGCTTGATCCGGAACGCTTCTCTGTACTTCTCTAGAATTTTGGCCATACGATTATGGCCTTCATCTGTGATACCATTCTCCTTCGCCCTTCCAAGAATTCCTTGTAGCGCAGTGTCAATAGATTCTTTAGAATCTAACCCAATTCCAGCTGCCAGAGCCTCTGGGAGAGATATAGGGTCGTCGTCCAAGTTTTGATACGAGAGCCCATAGTATTTAGTAGCGGCCAGCTTGAGCTGGGCTTGGTCGATTTCAGAAAGGGTCTTGTCGTGAACGTGGCTACTGACACGTTCGAGGTGTTCATCCCAATTAAATCCAATGGCTTTCAGGAAAGGCCGTCCGAGCAGAACCTCATCCATTTCTTCATCTACCACGTAAAAGGTAACTCCACGAATACGCACAGGGATATTCGAGCCTGGAATAAAAATAGTGATGGATAAAACAATTCTCCTGGATGCGGTGTAATTGCCTTCAACGTTGAACGCACCTCTCAGCTCCAACGGATGTTCCAGAACATTGGTTGGTACTGAGGGTCCTCCTTCGATTATGTCCTTGTAGAGATTGTAAGGTAGGGCACTGCAGTCGGCCCCGTAGTCCCCAAGAGCCACTGCTGTAACTCTATCTTCGATACGAACGCGATATCGCCCATCTTCTGTTGATTCAGAAACTACTTCAGTTTTCCTGACAGCCTTGGCGGCCTTCTTGTCCTTGAAGTACTGGTCCAGTAGTTCCTTTCGTCTCTCTGGTGATGTAATAGGACAATTCTTTACACGGTGAATTTCCCCACATTCGGGGTTGAGGCATTGATCCGTCCACTCCTTGGTTGGTTGCTTCTTCCCAGAAGATATACCTCCCTTACCAGAGCTGGAAATACCTGTATCCTTTTGCTCACCGCCAGTTCTGCGTACTTTGGGAGCCTTCCCAGCCTTTTTCACGTGATCGATGCGACTACGCTTACCGGTAGAGCCCATTCGTGCGCGAGCAGTTTCATTCTGCAAGACCTGTACTGCAAGAGACGCAGCCTCTTCCCGGAAGAATTTTATATCGCTTTTTTCTTCGGTGTTCCAAAGCTCCCTTTTCATCTTCATACGTTCTCGTAACAGCGCGGGTTCTAGTTTGTCCACGAGTTTGTTTATCATAAACTTCGCTTTATCCTTGTCAGTAAAGATTGAAGACGCATTATGCTGATCAAGTGCCTTAATTACGTCTATAACAAATGTAGTGACAGCTCCCGCAGGATCTTGATTACAGATCTTGTAAGAAACGGAAGACAATGCAGCCTCAAATCGTTCTGATAAATCCTTTGGTGCCGCTGCGAGAGCATCTTTGAACCATTTTTGAACCTTCTCGACGGTTGCCGCTTCCACGGTAGAGGCATTCTCGATTTCCCCCATGATGCATAGGGCATGCAACGTCGTGCTCTCGATACAGTCACGTACAGAAGCGACCACCATTTGGTCGTTCTCATTACGTGTGCGATTCACGTCCGCACACTTCTCCTTATACGCGGCGTATGCGGTTTCAAACCGAATGAGAGCAGGTTGAGTAACTTCCCGTAGTACTGGAGCCTTGATGTAGGCAATAACGCCATAGTTCGAAGCCATGGTGCAAGTCGAAAGCCAGCCGCAGTGATTGTCCTCTACGAACTCGTACTCTTTGAAGTCAAAGCGCTTTGTTGAGGAGTCGTGAGAACAACTACCGCGAGAGAGGAATGCAAGGCGGGCCAGTGGACGGGCACACCTCAGAGTAAATCGGA
>JASCIV010000760.1:0-12725 GCA_030374735.1 Gracilaria caudata
ATATGACTAACATTTTTCATTGGCCTTAAGTGAGTTAGTTAGTTTAGACATCTATTTTAGGCTAGTCAGTCAGTCACCGTTACGGCCCTGGGAAAAGCTCGAAAGGTGTACAAAAACATGCAACTCCAAAATTTACTTCTTAGTAGTTAAGTATCCCATTGTATACAAAAAGCACAAGGTTGTGGAAGATAATGAACTCGAAAATCATTCAAAATCACAACAGGCATGATACGAAATCCACTCAATGGTAGAAACCGAATCCCACCAGACTAGCAATCACAAACTCGAAAACCATTCCTCAACACAACAACGTGCATGCAAGGAGTCTTCACAATTCTTCCACAACCGATTGAATCCCAAGTTCCAAAAGGACAATTTACGGAGTCGGGGTGGCGGTGAGCTTCTCGAAGATGTCGACAACATCCTCGAGGAGGTCACCAACCGGGTTGGCCATGGAGACGGCGGCGACGGCGGCGAAGATGGCAATAACGTAGGCGGTCTTCATTGTTGTTGGGTGGGTGTTTGAGATGCTTAAGGCACTGAAGAAGTTTTGGAGTTGTTGAGGAAGGATTGGATTGCTGGTGACTGGGAATGATGAGGATGGAGCTGCTATTGCCTCTTTTATAGTCTTCACTCCGTAACGTGAAGTGCTAGTACTCGCATCAGACCGCTATCATGATGTGAATTTGTGGCCCTCTAGGTGTACCTAACTGATGCTTGTCATTCTCGAAGCCCCTGTAGAGGGGCCACGGAAACTTGACAGCGTTCATCCTTGGCCATGAGTCGTATCCCATTTCTTTCTTGTCTGAATGGGTCAATTGACCGTTGCGAAGCCCCGCCGAAAACACGCTCCTGCACTCGAACAGCTGGCGGTTGCAAGTATGTGCTGCAGGAGTCTATTTGATATCAGCTACTCCATTATGGAACTGACTAGAAAAACAAATACTTTTTGCTGGTACACCTAAAACCTATCGGAATGGCTATCCTTATACCTTTGTAATTTCAATACCGCATCATATGCCCGGGTTTCAACAAACCACGGCCGCATCCCATATCAATTCTCTATATCCTTGCATATCCTTAGAAAGCAGTAACTGCTTCTTGCTTTGGAAAAAAGCTTGTTTTCGAGAAAGAGTAACTTGTTTCGTTGACAATCATATGAACTTTTTGAGAACTTTCCTATTGGAATCCTTGGCTTTTGAAAGCGTCAGTTAAGGCGCAATCCTGTCAAGGAGGTAGATTCAGTGTACCCATCTTCTGTGTTTTCTGCATGAGAGCAAAGGTTTCGCGTGAGTCGCAACACGACCAAGATCAGCCGTCGTTTGGGCAAGGGTCTAAAAGTATTATTGAATTTCTTGAGAAGTTGTTCATCGCACGTCTATTTACGGAGTAGAGTTCTCAGAGAGGAAGAAATGTGTATTGAAGGTTAATATCTAATGAGGAAATCCTTCGAAAAGCTTCGATGTTCGGCATGTAACAGTTGCGAGAGAGTGGTTCAAGTACAAAGGTAGAGCCTTAGTCGTTTTGGCTCTCATCAGTCGGAATGGATTTTGCCTTGCTCATGTTGATCAGTCACCACTTCACAACAGTTTACAGCAACTATTGCTGCCATTTGCTGGAAATAATACGGTAGTTCGATATTGCGGTTTGAAATCGCTTTCATTACGAACATAACGGACCCATTATGCTCCTACAGAGGCCTCGGGACATGTGTGAGCATCTGCCCTGACTTGCAGTCGCTATGTCGCCTCTTTCACTGGGAAGGGGGCGTGAGGTTGAATTGGTTCATGAGGATATGGGCGATGAGGGACAAGGCCATACAAAAGGGAGGAGGACAGTGTAGAGTAGGGGAAATCCAGAAGCCCTGGGTTTTTCTCGGGGCATCGAGTCAGGGCACTCTGAATTGCCATGGACATACCTGTTGGGGCGAGAAACGGCCCGAACAACAACCTCCATACTTCGTATGAAAAACGTAACATACTTGACAAGGCTCCCGGGTGTGGGAAAGATGATTTCACATCATCTCGACTGAAGACTAACGCACGAGGGTCATCACTCCGAATCGTTATCATACGTTAAAGACCGGGGCGAATAGAAGTTGAGTCATTCATCATGACAACCCCTGTTCACTGGGTGTTTTATGCAAGGCCGATTATGTTGGCTGCATGAGCTTGGGGAGCCGTCGTAGAATTATTCTTCATGGTAGGATCCATTTTCTTTCCATCAAGATGGTTGTCACCAGTCATGGCTTCACGTTTTTCTTCTTCGTCAACGTGACCGATACTGTGTAGACTTCTAATGATTGTTGAGTTCAAAGACCTCCAATATGTCCGCTCCAGTCATCTCAATACCACTTTTTAGCGTAATAGCTCGAGTACGGAGGCTCTCTTTGAAGCAGCTGGAGAACTTTACTTGTGAAGTGGTGGGAGCTACTCCTTATTGTGACCTGGGAGACTGTGAGGAGGTCTCTGGTACGCACCTTTCTCCGTGAGCACATCGAGGTGTCGGATTCTCTGGGCGGAGGCTTTAAGAACGAAGAAAACTATTGCAGACCATCCTCGTGACGATCATGGGCTCGGCTGGGACCTTGAGGTACGCTAGATGGGTTAGTGAAGTTGTCAAGAACAGGGGTTTAGACGAGTTAACGATAGATAATAGGAGCGGTTAGGATACAGAGCGGCAAGTTCCCAGAAAAACGCCAGTCTTAGTTGCAGGCCATTGTGACGCAAACCTAACACGGAAAACGATTGGAAGCTTTGCAAAACTGTCACATAGCACAATGCTCATAGCACATGAGAACTTCTCATGGAGAAGGCGTCATTCATATGAGGGGGACGAGAATTGCCGACAGGTTTTGGCGTGGCAAATCTATCACCCAAGCCTTCCTATTTGAATCATCTTCGAGATGGTCTTATGGCATACGTCCGAATCAATCCCGACGACCAGGAGAGTGAGGAAGAACACTGCATCCTTGGAACGACACGAGTCTTCTAATTTCTTTGAATCAAGCGCTTATACGACAGAGTACTTCGAATACTGATGGTCGGACGGTCTCGAAATTTCGGAAGCTTCTTCTAGCTTTTGTCTAATGTCACGTCTTGCCATCTTCACGGCTCTTCTTGTCGGCCCCTCTATCAAGAAATGTAACTTCCTCTCTCCAGGCGGCGGGTTTCTACCAGGAGGATAAAAGTTTCCTCTCGTTGTAATCACGCATCCAGTGAACTCTTCTACATCGTTCAAAGAGTTCTTTCTGGTGACTTGCCATCGAGCATGTTGCGGGTAGTCATTTATCTCCAATTCACAGGCAAAGCGGGGTTCTGAGCTGCCATTGACCCCAACAAGCTCCTCCTCAGCATTCTCTGCATCGACATCCCGCAGCCCTGTATATCCGGGAGTATGTGACCTGTCACTAGAGGGCTTCAAGCCGGAGTGTACACCACTCTGCACAGAGGCGTTCGAGTTTCGTCGCTGTGCGCCTGCATTCTTCTTCCGGATGCTCACGATCGACAACACGCGGGCTTTCGCGGTAGCCACGTGAGCACGACGCGCCTTCTCATCCAACTTTTTGGCGTCAGCAAATGCTTCGGCTTGCTTAACTGCTTTCATCAGGAGACTCTCTACTTCTTGAGAGTCCAACGGACGATTGGGTAATGAGGTTGATAGTGACGGGGCCAGAGATGCTCCGTTTTCCTTCTGAATGCCAGTAGCATTTACAGACTTATTAATGCGAACAATTCCGTCATCATAATCGTCGTTTTCATCATCGTCATCGTCGCCACTATCAGCTTCCCTTTTTCTTTCTTCAGCGTCATAGCCCTCGTCGTCATCAGGCCCGTACTGCACAGCTTGCATCTTCCGCCGGGCTTCCTGAGCAGCGTTGTACTCTTCGTTTTCATCAAACTTAAACCCACGACCACCGTATCCAGAACTTGCTCCATACTTCACGATCCCGGATTTGCGCTTTGCTTCGAAACTCTCTACGAGAGCTCGCAATTTCTCTGGAACTGCTGCTTCTGCCGCTTCGTCACCAGCTTTTTGGGCAGCTTCCTCATCTCCAATAGGGGCGTCTTGCTCAGCGGCAGTTCTCGCGCTCAGAGACAAGGCCTTTGCCAAGTCTGCAGCATAAGCTTCCTGATCTGGGGTTATGAAAGTGTAGGCAGTGCCAGCTGCTCCGGCACGGCCTGTTCTACCCACACGGTGAACGTAGTCCTCGTAATGACTCGGAACATCAAAATTTACCACCAGAGTCAGATTCTTCACGTCCAAGCCCCTCGCAGCCACACTCGTCGCAACAAGGACTTTCACATCACCGTTTTTGAAATCAACTATAGTCGAGTCTCTGTCAGCTTGGTCCATACCGCCGTGCAACGAAAGGCATTTGTACCGAGCCTCTGATAGATCTCGAAATATTCTGTCCGCATTATCTTGGCGATCAACGAAGACCAGCGTTGATCCCTTCTCATACCATGTTCCTAAGAGCTCCAGAAGGCGGAAGAACTTCGATTCCTCACTACGCACTTCAACATGTTGGTCGATAGTGGCAGCTGCGACCGAATTACCGCCGACCATGATTTCTACTGGCTGCTTCAATATCTTTCGGGCTAATCGTTCTACTTGTGCCGGGAATGTTGCAGAAAACATAACAGTTTGTCTGTCTGGGCGAATATTCTCCACTATACGTGTTAGTTGTGGTTCAAATCCCATGTCAAACATACGATCAGCCTCGTCCAAAACCACGAAGGTTACGCGAAGGAGATTGGTAATACGACCTCCATTCATCGCAAGAAGATCTATCATGCGCCCTGGTGTGCAAACAACCAGATCGGCCCCACGTTTGAGTTCTGCTATCTGATCTTTAACACCACTTCCCCCATACGCACAAACAGAACGAATGTCAGTAGCGGTCGAAAACTTCTTCGCATCACCATAGATTTGAATTGCTAATTCGCGAGTTGGAGCGATTATAAGAGCTGAGGGGCCTTCTCCTGGGAGAGACCTCTCTCTAAGAGCAATATGGCGGAAGATTGGTAGGAGGAAAGCAAGCGTCTTTCCAGATCCGGTGCGTGCGATTCCTATAACATCACGACCGCTCATAACACATGGAATTGCTTGTGATTGGATACCGGTGGGTGTGTGAAAGTTGAGACGCTCCAGGACAAGCAGAATGGACGCAGACAAACCACACTGCGCCCATGCAGTTACTGGACGAGGGCATCGTTTCCCACGAATCCTAATGTTTCCCAGTTTACGACGGAGAGCTGCAACCTGTGCATGCGTCATTTTCGAAATCTGAGGAACTTCGATGTACAGATTCTTCTGAAACGAAGGATAATCAATCTTTGAATGATCCACCTTCTCATAGACTTTTCGTTTTTGAGATCTGTTCGATTTCATAGGATTCTGCTTATCGTCCCCAGATTCGTCGGAATTGTCACTGTTGGTGTCTGCATCAGTCGTCAACCGGGGCCGTTTGACAATCATCTCTCTATCCATACTTTGCATATAATTGTCCAAAGGATCGACGGCATCATCGGAATTTGCAGTTTTTTGGAGAAGGGATGCCGATGACTCCAGTTCGGAATCTTGCTCTGTCTCTCGGAGAAACAGTGGGCGTCGTTTACGTGTTCTTACGTGTCTGCTGTGATTGGCTGAGTTGGTATGATTGTGCGGACTATCCTGCTCTTCTTGCTCGTCATTGTTGAAAAAACTAGATCCCAAAGAGTTTAGAGAGCGATTTCGATCGTTACTTTCCAAATTAGAGATAGAAGGGACAATGATTCCACCAGCTCGCTGGCGACGCTTTTGAGACTTACCACGCTTGAAAGTAGAAAAGACTAAGGGAGTCTCATCTACTGGTTTGTTGACTGGAAGTTGGGGAGCCTCGGAAGATTCATGAATGGACTCTGACGGCCTTGAGGCGCTGCCAAAACGAGAACGCCTGCGACGTCCACTGGGAGGCTGCATCCGGCAGAATATGTCTTGCAATCTAGTGAACACGACGGAAATTAAGCAAGAGGATGGGAATAGCCACTGGACATCAAAGAGTCCAAGAGCGAAACGAAACAAGGGAGTTCTATGGCATCATCTCTTCGTAGCGTTCGTTGCGTCGATCCAACCTGGACAGATCAACGACGACACTTTATCATAATTGATCTATTTCGTATTTTGCACACTCGAGATTCTGAAATCCCTGGCGATCTGCTTTTGGACGTGCTTGTGGACCTGTTTTGCACTCTGTCACAAGGCGGTGAAGGCTTGCAAGGCAATATGGCTTTCATCAGCACCTGCGCAACGTTTTTGCGATTAAGAGCCCCAATTCACTTCGTAAGGGCGTCTTCTTGCACTGGCCTGAACAGAAATCGTTCTCGATTTGGACATTACGCGCGCATGATGGCGACAGAAACCGGAGTTGACCCACCAGTAGATTTCACGCAACCAACTATCTTCGACAAAATCATCTCCAAGGAAATTCCGGCCAAGATTGTGTATGAGGATGATCTAACTCTAGCCTTTCATGATGTCAATCCACAGAGCCCCGTCCATATTCTTGTAATCCCAAAGCAGCGCATACCTATGCTCTCAATGGCAAAGGAGAGTGACAAGGAAGTGTTGGGTCACTTGATGCTTACCGCGGCAAAAGTCGCGGAACTGGAAAATCTCCAAGACGGTTATCGCATTCTCGTGAACAATGGAAAGAACGGTTTGCAGAGCGTGTACCACCTCCACCTTCACCTAATTGGTGGACGAAAGTTGAAGTGGGGTCCATTCTAAAGCTCTTTTATACAGCCTGTTGTGCATTTATGCAGTTTTTGTACAAGGTAAATCTAACCGGGTTTTGTAAGCCTGGCATCTGTGTTGCTCCGAGTTCTATCTACACTAACTGCGTATTCATGTCCTCGTTAACCGTATTGTCATAGCGTGTCGAGTGCGGGGGACTGCGAGGTTGTGAGAAGCATTGCTGCTGTCTTCTGCAAGCTCGTTGATGGGTCAAGCGCAGTGGAGAACATACCACCACTATCCAGTCGTTCAGTCATCCTGTCGTCCGAGAGCCCAAGCGTTATGCCACTTAGCGGCGGCAAATTTGGTCTGTTCGTCCCACAACTATCACTCGACGCGTTTGAGAACTTCTTGATGGCAGGGTTTGGGCTCTCAGGCTTCATAGGCGTGTCCGATCGAGCCACAACATGCTGCACGTTACAGTCACCGCTCAAGCGATCCTTGTCACTTCTAATTTCGCTGATACATGGACCGGGTCTTGGGGCGTTATCGACGCTTTGAGATTTTGCCCACCCTTCTTCTGTGGAGCTGTGCTCTTCCACTGCTGAATAGTACTCGGCACTTGAACATTTAGTGTCAGAAGATGCCTCGGTTCCGTGTGAAAGCGTCGACCTGTTAGGTGGTAGCGCAGCCTTATCATCCAGCACGCGGCGAAGAGGTGGCTCGACTTCGACATCAGGTAGAGGGGTATCCGTGTTTTCTTCCCGTCTCTCACTTGCGGATTCAGAGATATTGCTTGTAGACCGTGAATTCCTTGCACGTCTTCTGAATAATGGTCTCCTTCTCCCGGCGGTCGGCACAGAACCAGATTGACTTGACGAAGAGGGAACATTTCGATCTGTGTCACCATCCCTACTGCGGTCTCGTCTCACAATTTCAACTCCGCGCTTGAATCCCTCGCCAGTCATCTTGAACCCGTGACCCATACCATCTGCAGTTTTCTTCAGTCCTTCTCCAATACCCTCTCCAGTCTTCTTAATTCCTTGACCAACCCCGTCAGCGGTCTTTTTCAAACCTTGACCTACCCCATCTGCAGTCTTTTTGAGACCGTCTCCAATGCCTTCGCCCGTGCGTTTAAGTCCTTGTCCTACTTCGTCGGCAGTCTTCTTCACGCCTTCGGCAGTCTTCTTGAATCCTTCACCAATACCTTCGCCAGTTTTCTTCAAACCTTGGCCAACCCCATCAGCAGTCTTCTTCATTCCGTCGGCGGTCTTTTTGATGCCTACTTCAAAACCTTCGCCAGTTTTTCGCAAACCAGCGCCAACGCCTCCTGCCGTTTTCTTGGCTGCAGTTCCGATACCGTCACCTGTCTTCTTCATGCCTTCGCCTACCTTTCTCGCCCCGGTCTCGACACCGTCAACGGTCTTCTTGACGCCCGTGCCAATACCTTCAGCAACCTTCTTCGTTCCACCAGCAATTCCATCTGCGACTTTCTTGGTTCCTTCTCCAATCTCTTCAGCAACCTTCTTAGTGCCTTCGCCGAAATTCTCACCAACTTTCTTTACGCCATTAGCAGTCTTCTTGATTCCTTCTCCAACCCCATCAGCAGTCTTCTTCACACCGGTCTCAATGCCATTTACAACTTTCTTTGTGGAATCACCGACCTTATCAACAACCTGAGGAATAGTAGCCTTAAACTTATTCGCCATGGCAACTGCTATTATAGCTTTTCGTGCCTTGAATAGACGTCGTCGCTTCGAGTGAAGGTTTGACCGATCCCTGCGAATTGCGTTCTCCGGAGCGTTTGATACCATGACCCACTTATGTTGCAAGGCGCCAAGAGCCGTAAGCCGTTTGTTCGGATCGACGTTGAGCAATCCCTTCACCAGACTCATAGCATCGTCGGAGATACCTTTCCACAAAACGTTTGGGAAGAGAATGCGACCCTCAGTGACGTTATCAAAGTACTGTTTCGTGTTCTTTCCCGCAAACGGAAGCCTTCCGGTTAGAATCGTATAAAGGATAACACCGCAAGCCCATGAATCAACAGGTGGACCATGTCCCTTATTCAGAATGATCTCAGGTGCCATGAAATAAGCCGTACCGACCTGAGTACGCATTGTATTATCTTGATCATCTGTGGGATCAAGAAAGCTCGCAAAGCCAAAGTCGGTGACTTTTATCTGTAACGGCCAGCCGCGGTTTACGCAAAGAATGTTCTCTGGTTTGAGATCGCGATGAACAATTGAATGGCGGTGAAGAAACTCAACAGCAGTAAACAGAGAACGAATAATCTGGCTTGCCTGGGATTCCCTAAGACAATCATACTGCGCGACGAAATCGAACAAGTCTCCTCCAGGAACGTATTCCATGACAATGTAGATGGTCTTCTTGAGGTCAAATATTTGATAGGTATTGACGATGTTGGGATGTGATATTGTCTTCATAACCTGTATTTCTCTCTCAAGATGCTCCTGACTCTTCATATTTCTTCCGCGCTGGATAATCTTCACGGCGCGTCTCTCGTTTGTGCGAACGTCGTACGCTAGCATTACATCTCCATAAGCACCGCTTCCAAGCGTCTTACCAAAGGAGTAGTAGTCCGTAATATGGCTGTTGACAGCATTATCCAGCGCGTATGCCCATCTTTCCGCCTCTTGTTCGCTAGGTATATGAAGACGCAGCAAGCGATCCTTCCTGCTCACGACGCCTTGCAGGAAGATATGCATCTCGCGTTCCTCAATGTGCACATTGACTGGGGTGAGACGGACATTGAGCTGGTAACGTGGAGCTCCAGACTTGTTCCTCAGAATAGATAGTGTGGTAGCTTCGAGCACGGCGTACATGTTAATCTTCTGGCCAACCTTGGTACGTCGGAACATCCAGCCCTCAATGTCAACCTGTGCAATGTAGCGCACGGTATGCAACGGTTCGCGCGGACGCAGATGCTGAGTGGCCAGCGCAGCCAAGTTTGCTATTCGGCGCGGACGCTCGCCATCGGAGAAGCGCGCTTCGATGGAGTGGCGCGGCGGCAGTTGGGTGGGAGACGGACGATTGTGGTGAACAGCGGGGAGATGCTTCTTGGAGTGCGGTGGCGAGCGATCCGGGGCGGGCACGGTGGCCACGGCGTCGCTTACGCGGGTGATGGTTTCCGCGAGAGTGGCCATGAAGGGGAGGGGACGGGGCGCGAAGGACTGGTTGGTACGGGGGAAAAGGAAGTGCGAGGGCACGAAGAAAGCGAGAGAAAGGGCGCGCGCGTGGGGTGGGCGGTGACGTGTTGGGGAGATTGCAGATATCTTCTGTGCCGGTGTGCTGCGCGTCTACAGGATCTTATTTGATACTGTTTGGAGCGGCATTCGTACAAGGCTTTTCAGAGGAGCGCGTGGCGCAGATTGCGGCGTTGCAGTCACGAAGCAGCACAACGCGCAGGTTCAACATCAGGGCGCCGCCCGCGTGATTTTTACACTACGGTTTTTCGGTTTTTATGCATCGCCAACGTGCTGTGGCGCCGCCCACAACGCTTGTCCGCGCCGCTTGTCGCCAATTCGTGAACGAGGCAGCGTCCAAAGCGGCACCGCGACTGCACTTGCCGTCCTACCTGTCGTGACCCACGTTTGTAAGCTACGCACGCAGCCACCAATGCGCCCCCTGTCTCTCTATCTAATCCGTTGTCCGTTGGTCCAACTTCGCCGCAGAACGCTCCGTATCTACGTTATACCAGGGCTGACGCAGGCTCACCGTCCCTCCACCGTTGCCGTTAGACCGCCCGCGCTGTAATCGTCACCGCTGCGTCGAGTGGCATAATCTTCGGCAACAACGCAACCCTACGCCGCCACGACGCCATGCACTTCTCCGTTCATGCGCAGAGCTTCTTCGTCTCGTCTGGCGTCCGCCACGCCCTCAATGAAGAACTCGTCAACCGCCTGCTCTACGTGCTTGTCCAGCGTGTCGTCTGTTATCCAGTTTGGCGCCTCTTTCACCAGTAATTGCACCACACCTTCGCGCTTGTCCAACAGTTCCGCCTGTTTTCTCTCCCAAACATTCCTCCTGAACGCAACCCTCTCCTTCTTCACTTCGTGCACTTGTTTCAGACGCTCCCTGTGCTCTTTCAATCTCTGTAATGACCGCTCCCTGTGGCCCCAGTACAACATTGATATATTCCCTAGTTAGCAACTACTGCATGGGCCTTTACTTTGTCCCGATTCATTCAGAAATAGCTTACCGTTTACGAGCCATGCGTTCACTCTTGTGCTCCTTCAGATCGGTTACTTCCACACTGTTCTTGGCTCGTGCCCTTTCCTCTTCAGCTTTCGATTCACCCGCAAACAGTATTCTCATATCGTGCAATTCATTTTTGTACGCTCTCCGTCGCTTGACAAATTCTGTGACGCCTCGCGGTCGTGGTGGCTTTGATGCCTTCTCCGTACAAAACGTACGACATGTCAGTCTTGTCACCAGCGAAGCGCTTCCAACGCAGCCACTTGCCAGCCGGTTCATACCGCGTTAATGCTCTTCGTGTGACGTGATAAAGGCCACAAACCCAGTCACATAAAGCCCAGTAGCTTCGACTTGCTTTCTTCTAGACCTATTGCCGGATCACCTGGAACGTCGCACACGAGACCCGACAGCTCGACGTCGTCAGCTATGAGTTCGATCTTATCTTATAATTCTCATTTTATCGTATTATTTTAAGACCTTACAAACCTGCTGTTGAACACAAAACAAGTTGGTCCAACATGGATCAGTCCAATTTTCACAGGCGTAGATACCGAGGGCATGTTGAACTAAACTTTTGAAGTGTGGGCATCTGTGAATTGGCTCCCTCGAGACGCGGGATCAAATGGTGGTGAATTTAAGTAAAAGACTGCATTGCTATCAAGCTAAACCTGATTCTGAACGAGACACGGTCAAAGTCAGACATCCGTAGTCCTGAAGCGTGTCACTTTCGATTTTTGGATGTTCGGGAATGACCATATATTGTTCGGAATCAAACCACAGAGCAGTAGTTCTACCCTGCAGTACGTGTAGAGGGGGCGTGGGAACTTTCTACACTACGAATATAGTCGCACACGTACAACCGTCGCAAAAAAACAAAAGCAGCGATAGAAAGCAACAGGATCTAGATTGCAAGAACGCATTGCACAAGAGCAAGACCTGCAAAAGACATCATCACTGCCGCCATCGCTTGCGTTGACGCCATCAGAGAACTCAAATAGCACAGCACTTTTCAAATCGAACTTGCAGTCTTCTACGTCCGCTTGCCTTACTCTTCTCCATATCTGGCTCTGAAAAATAAGCAGCGAGTCTGCTGTCAATCAAATCTAGCACATATAGCATGATCCTACCGGTTCATAACAGGAAACAGGATCGGGGACTTTCTGGCTAGATATCTTGAAGTGCGTTTAGGAGAATATCCTTGCAGCGGAATAAAGGGATTTATGACCGCGGCGCGCAAGCCTTGTACTGCAAAGACACGGTTCTGCGCCTTTATGTTCTCCTTCCTCACGGTGTGCAGCAATTACCTTAAACGGTTCCGTTCATAAGTCACATGCATTATGTATACCACACTCGCTAGTTTTCTTTGATTCAAAAAGTGGACTTCCTTCGAAATGGGTTTCACTCAAAGCGATACTTCGTACCGTGTTCTGTGATGGGATTGAGAAGAAAGTAGCTTACCTCTTCTTTATTTTGGACAACAGCTTGTAATTACTAAGCTGTAGTAAAACTTTCAAAGAAAGTTTTCTCTCTTTAGGAAGGCCAAAAACTTCTGTGGCACTTGTCTAATCATACTTCGCTCTGTACGCCTAGCAGAACGAGGCAGGCCCTTAAAAAGCTCGCGCCTAGATGCATGTGTAAAACGACAACGCAAAACGAAGTGATCCGGATCCTTCTTTGCGTTTGTTCCACATCCGCATCGCAAAGTCTTCTTTTCTACGTAAGACGCAACCGGGTGAAGCGACGGCACGTGCCCAGCGTAAAACTGCGCGAGCGTCACCTCGGCCTTTCGC
>JASCIV010000761.1:0-12721 GCA_030374735.1 Gracilaria caudata
TGCCGGGCGGGGGGCGCGGGGGCGGAGAGGCGAGTGGCGTGGAGCGGAGGCGACGGTATGTGACGGAGCCGATGGTGGGTGCGTGGTGGGTGGGGGGCGAAAATCGGTGGCGGTAGTAGCGGTGGTGACGGCGGTGAGTGGCAGAAGAGTGCGACGACCGGGCGCATGGCGCGCAGTTGTGGCGTTTGGTTTTACGACAGGCGAGCACTGGCTGGCATTTGGGAAGGGCGGCACATATGCGGCGCGCGCGTTTTGAGAACGTCCAATGGGCACGCGCGGTGCGCAGCGCGCGCGCTCATTGGGCGGCGCTGCGCCGTTTGGGCGAAGCCAAAAAAGCTGACGTCACGGCGCGCTGGATTTTGCGAGCGTCGCGCTCACGCCGGAAACGCGAGCGCGTGTGCGCGGCGGGAGAGCGGCGGGGGGGCGGGGGCGGGGCGCGCACTTTGATGGGTACTATGCAGGGGGCAGGCGGCTGGGAGACGAAGCGCGCGTGACCAGTGTCGGCGGCTGAGAAGCGGCGCGTTGGTGGCTGCAGTGGCTCGCGCTCGCGCCGCGCCAGCTTGTCGGCAGTGGCGCCGCTGCGCGCGCGCGCACAGCTCAACAGCTAACGGCGCCGCTCGCCTCGCGCAGTGCGCCAGCGCGTTGTGCGTCGTTGAAGTTCGGTAGTACAAGGGCGGCTCTCTCGCGCTTCTGCGCTGTGCAGCGCGCGGATCATCTCTCACGCCGCGCGGCGCTTGCTGCACGGTGCAACGGCGCCTGCGTTAGCGCTCATGCGCGTCTCTCTCTCACCTGCATGCGCCGTTACTCCGGTGGCGTGGCCACGTAGCAAGGTGGCACACGGCCCCACGTCGCACACGTGGCGCGCCCATTCATTGGCAAATCAGACTCTCGTAGAAGAGGCTTGGGGGGAGGGGGGGGGGGAGGGAGCATCAGCGTCATCAGCGCGCGCTTGCCTCAGGCAGGGCACCGGCACCCACATGCGCGCCGCGATGGGACGCGACTCTGCTGCGCCGCCGCCGCAGCCACCGCCGCCGCCACCGCCTCCGCCGTCGCGCCACCTCCCAGAAGAGGCGCACGCGCTGCGGCTGTGCGCCACGCCGTCGCCGTCGCTTCCCTCCGATCTAGAGCGCGTGCGACGCAAGTGGCAGATGGCGTCCGTCAACCACTTCCTGCACGTGTTCGGCGCACACCTACCGCTGCCGCCCGCCGTGGCGGGGGAGCTCACGCCCGACGCGCTCGAGCGCGCCGTCGCCGCGCCCGAACGCAGCGCGCAGTCGCTGGCGTTGCTGCGTGACGTCATCACCGCGTTGTTGGTGGCGTTGGACGCGGTGTCGTCGCGCACCGCGCCCACCGCGTGGTTCACCGCGCTGCGCGTGCTGGTGGCGGCCAACGTGCCGCTGTTCGCCGACTGCGTGCAGTTTGGCCAAAACGCGCTCGAGCAATACGAGCACGGCGACGACTTCCTCACGCACGCCGGCTGGCACGTGCGCCTGGGGCTGCTACTATCGCTGTGCGACACCGCCGCCGAGCGCGCGCGCAGCGTGCGCGACGCGCTGAAGGAAGCGGAAAACGCCAGCACCATCTCGCGCAGCGAACTGGAGCTTCGCGGCATGCGTCTGCGTCCGCTGGGGCGCTGCTCGCAGCGGCGCTTCCACTACAAGGTGGGCGCCACGCGCATCTACTCGGGCTACAAGCGCAAGGGCTGCGGCGCGCTGCTGGTGGAATGCTCCGACTCGCACTCCATGACGCAGTTGGCCGACGCGCTGGCGGCGTCGGCGGTGGCGCGCGACGTTGTGATCGCGCAGCACATCCGCACGCACTTCCTGCAGCCGCTGCTGCAGCTGGAGCTGCGCGCGCGCCGCCGCGAGGAGCGCCGCGCGGCCGAGCTGCAGCAGCGCGAGCAGTCGCGCCAGCGCAATGCGAAGCGCCCGCGCCGCGCTAACGCCGCGTACCTCTGACACGTGTGTTCGCTGCACAACGCTCCGCCTCTTCCACGCCGCGTCGCGCGCCTTCCACCCGCCTGTGCGCGCTGCGTCAGCCACTGACTGACTGTGACTGCCGTCACACGCTCATCGCCCCCCCTTCCCTGCGCCCGCGCTCTCTCGTCATCGCGCTCATCGCTTCCATCGCGCCCAACCGCCAGCCGCGCCACCATGACCGGACCGCCCGTGTCCGTGTCCGTCAAATGGAACAAGCAAACCTTCTCCGACGTGCAGATCGACACCGATGAGGCGCCGCAGGTGTTCAAGTCGCAGCTGTGGACGCTCACCGGCGTGCCGCCCGATCGCCAGACCGTGCTGGGCTTCAAGGGCGGCAAGCTCAAGGACGACGCCGACTGGAACGCCGTCGGGCTCAAGCCCAACATGAAGCTCATGTTGCTGGGCACGCCCGACGAGTCGCGTCTGGCGCCGCCGTCCGAGCTGCCCAACGTGCGCGACGACCTGGACGTCGACGCCGCTGACCACAGCTACCAGCCCATGGTGATCGCGCCGCCGGGCCTCGCCAACCTCGGAAACACCTGCTACATGAACGCCACCATCCAGTGTCTGAATGCCATTCCGCCGCTGGTCAGTTCGCTGTCGTCGTATTCGGGGCGCACCGATGCCATGAACCCGGCGGAGAAACTCACCGCTGGACTGCGCGATGTGTTCACGCGCCTCAATGCCTCCAGCTCGCCCAGCGTCAACCCGCTCTCCTTCCTGGCCATTTTGCGACAGGTCAACCCGCAGTTTGCGGAGCGCAACAACCGCGGCCTGTTCATGCAGCAGGACGCGGAGGAATGCTGGGGGGAGATTTTGTCGCACCTGTCCACCTCGCTCAAACTGGACGGCAGTGACAACCAGATCGATAATCTGCTCGCCATCCGCATGCGCGGCGAGGACAGCTGCGACGAGTCCGACGAACGCGTGGAACGTCGCGAGACGGTGCGAACGCTCAAGTGCCATATCTCGAAGAATGTGAACCACCTGCCGCAGGGCATCAAGGAAGGACTGGAGGAGAAGATCGAAAAGCGAAGCGAGGCGTTGGATCGCTCGGTGAATTGGACGCGCAAGAATCGCATCGACAGTTTACCTCCATTTCTCGTAGTGCAGTTTGTGAGGTTCTTTTGGAAGCCGACCGAACGCGTAAAGGCAAAGATTCTGCGCAATGTGTCGTTCCCCGTAGGTCTTGATGTGTTTGATTACTGCACCACCGAGCTTCAACAAAAGCTGAATGTGAAGCGCGATGAGCTGCGCGCCGCTCAGGATGCAGCAGCCACTGGTGCTTCGGACGCCGCAGCGGCCACACCGGCTGCTGCTGCTGCTGCTGCTGCTACTGCTGCTGCTGCAGATGATCAGCCGCTCGTTGCAGAAACTGGCAACTATGAGCTCTGTGCCGTGCTCACTCATCAAGGCAGAGCCGCAGATGCTGGACATTACGTAGCGTGGGTCAAGGACGCGGGATCCAAGTGGTACAAGTTTGACGACGACAAGGTCACCGTTCAAACTGAGGAAGATGTGAAAAAGCTTTCTGGCGGCGGCGACTGGCACATGGCGTACATGTGTCTGTATAGAGCGAAGAACGTTCCTCCGTAGAACAACACAAAAGAAACCAAACTCTTTTTTTTTTACGTCTCTTGTCAATAAGAACTAAACACGCTTCAGGGCGACGAATCTAACCACCGGACGTCCGTCCTCTAATGTACACTCTTCGTGTCGTAATATTGTAAACTGGCGCGCGGCGCTAAACACGTCTGCGAGTTCGCCGCGACGCAGCATCTGAGAAGCCTTGGCAGGAGATCCGAAGCGCTCGCAACCCGTAAGGAAGTGTTCGTACAAGACCAGTCCGCCCGGCTGTACGCCCTCGTGCAAAAGTTCCAACACGCCGCGGCGCAAGAAACGCACCACGATGAGCAGTGCAGCGGCGTGCGTTCGTAGAAACTGCCGGTCGTCAGCAAGATGCGCTCCGAACGTGCGCGTTATGGTGCGCACGCTTCCGTTGCAAGGCGCGCCGGGAAGGAGAGGGTGGTACTGTTTGGTGAGCGCCAGTTGGGAGGCCTTGTGCGTGAGTTTGGAGTCGCGATCCACGGCGGTGACGGAGAAGCCGGCGAGTGCCAGAAACGCTGCATCACGCCCACTGCCGCAACCGATATCGAGAGCTGTTTTTGTGGCGAGTGCACGCACACGAGATAGCTCTTGCAGCACGATGGTTGCTGGGGACCAGAGCGCGCGGCTTGGGCCTTGTGCGCGCGGCAGGTGGCTGATGTGGTGCTCACTCAACACGATGGGCGTGGCGTAACCTCTGCGTTGCAGTTGCTGGGCCACTTGGGAGCATTGTTGTGGATCTCCGAAGACGGCGAGCTGAGGCTGTGCAGACACGGGCGGAAGCTCGTTTGTTCTAGCACGCACTCCGCCGTGTGGCGAGAAGGGAAAGTTTGAGGAATGGGCCACGTGCTCTGCGTCAAAGTGGGCTTCACAGCGAATGTCGATCAAGGGCGGTTTGCGGTGGCCCGGGAGCTCAGAAAATGCAGCCAGCCACTGCGACTTGTCCGGCGCAACGCGTTGGCGTGTGTGGGAAGTTTGCAAACGCATGTGGCAAGGACGTTACGTGTGGCACATTGTACGAGAAAAGGGCTGCCAGGTGAATGCGAGTCGGCAGGAAAACGTATCGGCTGCGCAGAGTGGAATATCACACACAACGCGGGCGGTTGACAGAGCAGTTGAGCTCACCACGAGTGAGGCGTTGGCCGCAGATCGCAGTGCACGGTTTGTTGCGTGAAAGATTCCTGAACACGATGAAGATAGATCAAAAGAGAGCGTTAAGTACCTCGGTACATGTATTTCGGTATTTTCAACGCCAGTTTGCGCGCGAGGTGCGAGCCAACTTGGTGGTTCTCGTTGGGCGCAGCCAGCAGCCGCCGAGCGACTCGCCGTTTTCTCCGGCGTGCGCGCGTTCCCAACGCGCACGTAGGCGCTGGCATCTCTGCCGAGACTTTGGACTGCGCATCTGTTGCTCTTGCGAATCGTCGCCCACTCTCTCAGGCTTACAATCAGCGGCAAAACATACAACGGTACAGCGCCAGGTCTGAATCTGGCACTCAGCTCTTTACCAACGCGTCGCCGAGCTCGTTGTTCTGGAGGCTGCGGTTGTGCTTGTGCTCTGTGGTTTGTGTGTGTACGCAGTACACGCCCCGCTTTCGCTGCTGTCTCTCGCCGTGCGCACAGGGAGCAGCGCTGTGCTACCGTGTGGCGTTTGCGAATCGGCTGCGAAACCGAACTGGAACGCGCGCATCCCCGCCCGTGCCCCAACAGCGTTTGCAAAAGCTCAAAAAGTTGCTCGGGTAGGCGCCGTGCCAATCGTTGTAAACGGAGCGTTCGCTTTTGTGGCAGCCGATTCGTGCAGTGCGCCCCGTAGAAAGCAGACGCTGCACGCGCCCACGCGCCAGCTGTAATCAACACAAATCGAGAGCGTGGGAAAAAGGGCGACGCTTGTTGTTCACATATCTGTGGTCGCCACCATGGCGTTCATCGCCAGCGCACTGCTACTGCGTGGCGCGCCGCGCACGGCTCGTGCAGCACGAAGCAACCGGCGCGCGCGCACAATGAGCGCCAACACGACGGCGAGGAACAAGGCGCTCGCCGATGTGACCAAGTACACCGTATGCGCCGCAGTCGCCGCACTGCTATTTTACAAGCGCGACGCGTCCACGCTCGTGTACGTGAGCGCGTCGCTGCTCAACTCGGCGTTAGGCAAGCTGCTGAAGCAACTCATCCGCCAACCGCGCCCAAGCGGCGCGCAAAAAAACGACGCGGGCATGCCGTCGTCGCACGCCACGTCGCTGTCGTTCCTGGCGCTGGCGCTGCTCGCCTACGCGGCGCTGCACGCGCGCTCGGCGCTGGGCGCGGCGGGCGCGGGCGTGGTGGTGGTGGCGGCGCTGCTGGCGTCGTACTGGCGCGTGTCGGCGGGCTACCACACGGTGGCGCAGGTGGCGGCGGGCTGGCTGCTGGGCGGCGTCAACTCGGTGGTGTACATTGGCACGCTGCCGTGGACGATGCGCCGTGCGCAAGTGCTGATGATGAGCGGCAACGCGCTGGTGGTGACGGCCGCCATGCTGCTGGTAAGTTGGGGCGCGTCGTGCTTCTCGCTCTCTCCTCTTCTCTCTCGTTGTGCGCGAGCAAACTGCGCGCCGCGCTGGCTGCTGACATTGGTGCCCCGGGTCGCGCTCTCGAAAATGTGCGAATTTTTGTAACTCCGCGCAGACGGCGGCCGTTTTTATTGCCGGCCCCGATGCGCTCGCCGTGCGCGCACGTCTCGCCGCGCGGCGCCAGCGGCAGCGGCAGCGCTCCGATCGCGGCGCGCGATCGTAGAGGCCCCCCTTAAAACACTCTCCGCCAGCGCCAGCCGCCGCCGCCGCCGCCGCCTCTCCACCTGCGCGCAGTGCTCCCAAGCCAACAACAAAAACAGGCGGCGCGCACCTTGTTGTTATTTTGTGTGCGTTGAACATTGCGCTGCGTTTGTGCTCACGTTTCGCCGCCGCAGCAGCACGCATGAGCTCCAAGCGCCTGACGCCGGAGCTGGCGCCCGGCCTCACGCCGTCCGCGCAGTGGTTCATCGCGCGGCTGGCGCCGCACAAGAACGCCATCTCGCTGCTACCGTTCGCGTTCTTCACGCTGGAGGCCGCGCTCGCCGTGGCGTGCGCGCGCGTGTACGCCGACTCGGACTGGTTGCTCAAGTTCAGCTTTGCGCAGCTGCTGGCCATCAACATGGTGTTTGCGGGCATCCTGCACTTCCACGCGCCGCTGTTCGCGTTTTACAGCTCCATGATCTTCGTGCCGTTCAAACGCTTCTGGCTGTACGCCACGGGCGTGGTGATGGTGTTTGGCGGTCTGGCGCTGCTGTGTGCGCGCACGCAGGTGGCGGCGGCGTACGCGCTCATGGCGGTGTTGGTGGTGATGTTCCCGGGCAATGTGGCGTGCGTGTTTCTGGACACGCCGCGCCGGCTGGTGTGCAACGGCTCGCTGGCGGGCGCGCTGGTACGTTTACCGATCCAGTTTCTGTTCATTGCGTGGGCAAAGTGGTTCACCACGCCGCCGCTGCCCCCTCCCTTCTAAACAAAGCAAAAGCAAAGCAAAAGTGTTTGTTGTCATGTGGCGGCGGCGGCGCTGATCACGCGCACGGTGTTCACGCCCACGTTGCCGCCGCACGCTATCACCACCGACGCCACGCAGCTGTTCGCGTCGCGCCACTCGCCGTCGCGCCGCAGCGCCGCCACCGCCACGCCCGCCGCGCCCTCCAGCAGCTTGTGTTCCATCGCCAGCATATCGCGCATCGCGCGTCGGATGTCCTGCTCCGACACAACAGCCCACGCGTCCACCAGATGCGCGCACGCCTCGTACGTGATGCTACTCGCGTCAATCTGTCCCGCACTGCCATCCGACAGCGTGTGTTCACACGGCGCCTCCACCACGCGCCCCGCCTTGATGCTCTCAAACATCACCGCCGAGTTCTGCGGCACACAGCCCACAATGCGCCACTGTCCCGGTTGCGACGCCTTCAACACCGCCGCCACGCCCGCAATCAGTCCGCCGCCGCCCACCGTCACGTAGCAGCACTTTTGTCGCCCGTCAAACGACGGGTGCGCGCTCGCAAAGTACTCCATGATCTCCACGCCAATCGTGCCCTGCCCCGCAATCACCAGCTCGTCATTATACGGCGACACATACAACGCGCGCTGTTGGCGCGCAAAGCTGGCCGCCGCCAACTCCGCGTGCAAGCAGTCGTCGCCCGTCACGCGGATCTCGCACTTTGCACCACCACCACCACCGCCGCCGCCGCCGCCGCCGCCGCCGCCGGCGCGCGCGCGCCGATGCAGCGCGGCCAGCTTGTGGCGATCGGCGGCGCGCGGCACGAACAGCGTGGCGCGGAGCGCGAGCAGCGCGGCGGCGTGCAGCACCGCCAGCGCGTGGTTGCCCGTGGAGGCGGCCACCACGTGGCGCGCGCCCCGCGCGGCGTGCTGGTGCATGCAGTTGAGCGCGCCGCGCACCTTGAACGAGTTGGTGGCCTGCTCGCTCTCCAGCTTCACGAACACGGCGTCGCCGAGCGAGAGCGCGTGCAACATGGGCGTGACGTGCACGGCGGACGCGTTGCGGCTGCGGTACGTGTGTAACACGCGGTTGGCGGCGAGCGTGAGCTCGCAGAAGTGGCGCGCGCAGCTGGGCGCGTCGTTCCAGGATGGCGTGGTGGTGAACGGAGCGGCGGAGGGCGCGTGCTCGTTGCGGTGCTCGTGCTGCGGGTGGCGAGTGGCGGATACGCGGAACACGCCGGGCGGCGGCAAGTGGTGCGCCATTGTCATTTTTTTTTTGTGCTCTAGCGCGCGGTTGGGCGCGTGGCGGCGGGTGACGGCGCGACGACGACGGAGAGCGCGAAGCGCGCGCGCAGCAAGCGTGCGAGGGGCGACGGCGTCATGGCGCGAAACGATCCGCGCGCGCGCGTTTGCGTTGCACGTTTTTGAGAGCGGCGCTGTTTTTGCGTTGTGGGTTTTTATAGGTGGTGCGAGCCCGACGCGCACGCGCGCGTGGAGCGCGCCTCGCTTTTTTGGGCGGGTGGGACACGTCGGACGCACTTATTATACTTTGCAGCTCTGACGTGTCCGCACGGAAAGCACCGCGCGCTGCTTTTTTTTGACTTTTCCAACCTGCGCCGCCGGCGCGCGCGTTGCAGCGCGCACGCGCGCACAGCTAAACAAACAGACGCTGCGCTTCTCTGTCATCCATCCATCCATCCGTCCATCCAATCCACCACCACGCGCCAGCGCGCCGCCTTCACCTCCACACAACACAACACACACACACACACACACACACACACACACGCACAAAAGCAAAATGGTGCGCCACGACAACGACCACGACCACGACCACGACCGCGACGACGACGACGACGACGACAAGCGCCACATCGAGGTGCGCGCGCACGGGCGGCTGCGCCACTACATGAGCTACGCCACGCGCCAGCTGCAGCAGCCGCGCGTGCAGTACGTGGCGCTGCACGCGCGCGGCGGCGCCATCGCCAAGGCCGTCACGCTCGCCGAGCTGCTCAAGCGCCGCTTCCCCGCGCTGCGCCACACCGTCGCGCTGCACGCGCTGCGCGCGCCCGCATCCGCATCCGCATCCGCATCCGCATCCGCGCAAATCACGCCGCATGTGCTCATCCGCGTGGAGAAGCCGCCGTGCGCGCCGTCGTCGTGCTGAGAGAAGCGCTTGGCGCCCGCTTTTCACGTCCAGCGCGGCATCCACTGCAGCTGTCGGTACTGCGCAATCGTGGTGGGCGTGCCGTACACCCACGGCGACCAGTGCACAAACGCGCCCAGCGTGCTGCCCATCACCACCACCAGCGCCGCGTAGCGCGCGCGCGTGGGTAACAGCTCCACCAGCAGCGCCAGCAGCAACTGCCCATAGCTCAACGCCGGCAGGTAATGGTACAGGAAGTAACAGCGCTGCACAAACATGTACGGCAACACGTTGAGCACATACCCCGCGCACAGCAGGCGCGCCGCCGCCGCCGCGTGCGCCACGCGTTTTGGAGGCGCCATCAACGCGCCGTACCGCTGCAGCAGCAACAACAGCAACAGCGCGCTCGCCACCGCCGCGCTCACCCACAGCGCGCCCGCGGGGTTCTGGATCGCGTACAGCGTGTGCACAAACGGCCGTTGCGCCGAAAAGTGCTCCGCCTTGTTGATATAAAACAACAACCCACGCGCGTTGAGCGGCCATTCATACCAACGACTCTCCCACGCGTGGCGCGTTCTCACGTTTGCATTCGCGCGAAACTGGCGCACGTGCAACTCGCGCACCGCGCTCCACACGCTCACGTTGTGCTGCGCGCGGAACGGGAACGACGCATTGCCGCGCAGCGAGTGACGAAACGCGTCGGACATGTGCTTTGCAGACGGCGTGCTGAACACCGACACGCGCACGTACAGCCACCACGGCAGCACGTACACGCCCAGCGCGATGGTGGCGGCGAGCGCGGCGTCCAGCAGCGGCAACGGGCGCGGTAGCAACGCGCCGCCGCCAAACGCACACACCAGCGCCACCAGAAAGGGCGTGACGGCGGCGGTCCATTTCACCGACAGCGCCAACGCGCCGCTGGTGGCGGTGGCGGCCAGGCTGGCGTAATAGCGCCACGAGCCGTACTCGCGGCGCGCGTAGCGCCACAGTCGCAGCGCGCTCCACAACGTGAGGTTGAGGTACATGATCAGCTGCGAGTCGAGCAGCACGTAGCGACTCTGCATGAGCAGCAGGTTGTCGCACAACGGCAGCCACGCCGCCAGCGTGGCGCTCGGCAGCGACAGTTGCATCTCGCGCGCGACCGCAAACATGAGCGGGATGCACGCGGCGCCGAACAGCGCCGACAGCACGCGGTTGGCCACGTAATCGCGGTTGTAGTACGGCGCACCGATCGCCGGCTCAAACTGCTCATTTGGCTGAAAACGCAACACGCGCGCCAGAAACAGGTGCGTGAGCTTGCCCAACCACGGGTGGATGTCGAACACAAACTGCTGCGCCAGTTGGTGCCGCAGGAAACGGAAGAAATGGAACTCGTCGAACACCACCACCGGCGGGTAGTGGATGCGGTACAGACGTGTCACGCACGCGCACAGCGTGAGCAGCAGCAACAGCACGCGCGCGGCGGCGGCGGCGGCGCGCGAGGAAGCTGGCGCGGCGGCGCGCGGCTTGGCGCGCGTGGCGGCGGCGCTGGGCGGCGCGCGCTCGAGCGAGGTGGGCAGCGCGACGGCGGCGTGCGCGGGCGACGCGTGCGCGACGCGGCGACGCAGCGAGGACATTGATGGGATGACGGCGGCGACGATGTGCAGGTGGCAGCGCACAGGGCTTCACGCGCGGCGATCGGATGCAGCAGGGCGGGCGAGCGCAACACGCGGAGGATGCGTCGAAACGACGGCGCGCTGCATGTTTGCGGTGGCCGCTTTACGTTGGTGTGTTGTGTGTGTTGTGTTCGCAGGCGCGAAGGCGGCTCAGCGCAGAGCGCATCGCCGTCGGACCGCCGCCGGCAAACACGCGCGCGCCACCGCCGCGCCCGGCGCGCGCCCGGCGCCGTTGGCTTGCGCGCGCGCAGAAGGTGACGGTGCTGTTTTGATTTCGAAGCGCATTCATTTTTGCAACCTTCTGCATGGCTGCAAAAGCGCATGCGCTAATTTTGGCAGTTTTTTGGCGGCGCAGCGAGCGGCATTTCACGCACACACACGCCGCACACGCACGCGGGCGGGTGCGGATTTTTCGGGGGAGGCGGCACGCGTAGTGCGGGAATGGATGGCGCGCACGTGCGTTCGCGACGTGTTGCGACGCGCTGTGTGCGCGCACGCGCTGCGCTGGCGCGCAGCTTACCTTGGCGCAATTCAGTTGACGGCCATTGCTGCTTTGTTGCGCTTGCGCGCTTCAAGCCCCTTTTTTGTTTTGTTTTGCTTGCCGTCCATGTTGCGCGCTGCTGCTGCTGCTTTGCGCACTGTACTGCTTTTGGCACAAGGCGTGGCGGCGGTACAACAACAAACGTGAAAGTTGGGGAGTTGGCGCTGGCGGCGAGCACACGCTGTTGTAGAGAAGGTTGTCGTTGCATGCTTCTTTTTTTTTGTTGTTTATGTTGTTGTTGTTGTTGTTGTTGTTGGTAAAAAAAAAAAGAAAAAAAGGTACGAAGGTAGGTAGTAGATACACAAAGAGGCAGAGCAAGCGGGGCGCGCCGTTGCTCCTCGCGCAAAACCAGAAAAACGCAACAGTAAATCACACACACGCGCGGAAATGAAAGCACAGAGAGAGAGAGACACACACACACACACACACCAGAGAACTACTGTTAAGAACACACCAAAATACACACACACAAAGCCGCGCTACCACAAGTCGGTATCAAACCACAACGAGCGATGCAACAGCTGCAGTTGCAAGCCGCCATACGGCGCGTGCTGCTGATTATGCTGCTCCCCCCACTGCTGCGCGTGTTGCAGCTGCTGCTGCTGCTGCTCTTCCTCCTCCTCCTCATCATCGCGTTCCGATTCCTCCTCCTCCTCCTCCTCCTCCAGCTCCATCTCACTGTGCACATCAAACACTCTCACCATATCACACGGCGCAAACTCAATACTCGGCGTGCGTTCACGTTCCCGTTCTCGCTCGCGCTCGTGTGCGCGTTCCGCCAGCTCGCTGTGCGACGGTTGTAACAGTTCCAGTCCCAGCAGATGCAGCCGCTGCTGCACGGAGCAGTGCGAGCGGTTGAGCACGGTGTTTGCCCACGTCTCGTCGTCGCACACCTCGCGACTGGCCAGTCGCATGAACGGCTGCTCGCCGCCCGCGGAGGCGCTCACGCTTCCCCACGAGAACGACGCCGTTGGCGAGTCGGTCGACCACACGGATCCCATGTTTGCTTTCGAAAAACGGCACACACACACAACACGCACACACAAATATACACAAATAACGGCGCGTGCTGTTTCTTTTTTCTGCGTGCGGCGGGGGGCGGAAAAGAGTCGGACGTTGACGGGAAGTTGCGCGTGGCGATGCGGTTTCGCTTGCTTCGGCGCGGATTTGATATATAAAAAAAAAAAGACGGCACAAAAGCGGGCACACAGCGTTGCGAAAAAAGACAAAACGCGACGCACGCTTTCTTTCTCACGCGCTTGGTCGATTCGGGCTGCTGACGCGAGCGCGCGGCGCAGTGCTGAAGGGGGGGGGAG
>JASCIV010000762.1:0-12720 GCA_030374735.1 Gracilaria caudata
GGGAGAGGGGTTGGTACAACATGTTTACCTTTGACCGACAGTTCAGAGCTGCAGTGACACTGCCGATACCTAGACTAGAGTGTAGCACATCCCTAGAGGGATGTCTACTTGTACTACTTCAGGCACTATGGTGTTTGTAACCATTAACGGGTGCGTAGGTTTCATGTCCGTTACCTGGACGGGTGCCACTCTATTACATTGACATGTGCGTCATTGTGAGCGGGTTAGGTTGTTGAATGTTCAACGATCAAGATCGAGGTATCGGAGGGCATCTCTTAAGCTGCTGTGAAGGTTTCTCTTGCCGCATTTGTTACCGAACATAGTGTACAGAGCTTGTAAACGGGACTGTGGGTCCCAGTTGGCGGACAGCAGTGCGACTATAAAAGAGCATCTAGGTGTTTTACGCAACTAGCAAGATGAAAGGGTGCGGTTAGCCATAGAACTAAACCTGTCCGGACATGCTTCTGGTTGTAGCGCATCCGTAGAGCATGGCAAAGGTAGCTAATTCCCTCGTAACTGTCGTGTAAGATCAAAATACACATAAGTTTTGATGCTCGTAACAGACATACCTTCATAGGATTCTGTATAAACACATATGCGCTCGAGAGCCCATAGGCTAAAATGTCAAGAAGGCAGTTTTAGAGGCTTACTCGAGGTTCTTGGCAGCACCTGGAACCAGCAGATTCAAATCATGCCACAACGGCGAACAAAATGCCTGTGCGTGCATTGAATTTGTTCCAACTGTTGATTGCCAACATGAAGACGGGCGACAGCAGCAGTGGACGAGCTACAAAGCCACTGCGCCTGCACGCATGTGCAGGTCCACTCGGTGCACACTGCTCCACGTGAAACGACATTAGTTCGTGCACGGCTATCATTGCGCTGAATTTGTTCTTTTCAGTTTGTCTACAAAACCGTTTCCGGTTTGGACGTCTCCTGGAATTGACAAAACGTTGTTCAACACAGACTGTTTACGATCTGGCGAACATCAGGAGTGCTTCCTTTACCAAATCGGAGGATCGCCCGAGATCACTCAGCTCTTTGTTGAAACTCTCTCCACACGTTCACAGACGGCACCCATGAGGCAACGCAAACACGGTGGCCGAAAGCGCGTTGCTGTAAGGTAATTGTCTTATCGTGATCGCACCTTAACGTCCAGATTTTTCCGTGTTGTGTCAGTGGCCTGTGTAAGAACGCAGAAGCGGTCGGCACAGTCGAGCCTCAAGACCTCCTACCACGCTGATTTTGCGCTGCTGGTTCTGCCACACCATGGGACAGGATGTACTACCAAACTTCATCATCTCTGAGCTCACTGCCGTGTGCTCCACCGTACGCATTGAGAATGATAGAATCAAGCCATCAGATCATTCTTGCCTCATACGCAGCACACGGGTACACACAGTTGCGATCGCTTGGGGCACTGTAAGAAGTTAAGTGCTTCCGGGTGCACGTAACCGTTCTGCGTTACGTACGCTCGGGCGCACAACGTGCGCCCGGGCGGTACGTCGTACCCTCGGGGCACCTTCGACTTCGCCTCCCAGGTGCTTTCGTAACAACTTCCGTCAGGTTTCCCCGTGGGCCTCACATATCCAGTCCCACACTCACTTCACATTCACCAGAGCTTCAAGACCCTTGGGCTCGCAACTTCCCGGAACTTGAAGCATTGAACTCCGAGAATATTCTGTCGCTTGTCAGTTCTGACTCCGACTCCCACTCCGAATAAGATCGAAACCTTCTCCAACCTCCTTTGCAACGTCTTTTTTCTCGTTCTATGATGCAAAAGAAGAATGATTTGTTTCTTTTGGACCCGCTCAGAGCAATGGGAACCACCACCTCCCATTCCTCACCGTTTTCCTCGCTTTTCTCTTCCTTAAGCAGATACACGTCCATTGCAACAAAGGCCTGCTCCCTTTGCTCTTTCTACGGGATCTGAAGGTCTTGTCGACGCTCTTTCCAGATTGCCTCCAGTTGTTGCTTCATCCATGGAATTTTGTGGTCCTCAGTGATGGATAAGTTTATCCCACTACCGGTCCAGAAAGGTTGCAAACTGTATGAAAATGACTTCCTATCCCAAATCGCCATCGTCCCGACTGTGGATTCCGACACAATACGACTCCCATAGGCGCTTATACTTACGCATCTTACCCAATCAGAGCGACTGCTGTGAGGTTCACCTATCGCCTCATCGATCTTTGCATTCCGTCTTCTTACTGCCCTGTCCAATGACCCTGACAGAGTAAGCCTACAATCTGGCACAGCTTTCGAAACATCTACAGGCCGCGCTTAACGGCGTGCACGGCTTGGAACACGGTGGTGATGGTTCGACTGACACTCCACTGTTAATCTTCTAGCTCCCGGCGACGCGCAACGCGCCTCGTGGAAGGGACGCGCACCCTCGTGACCCTGCAGAACGAGTTGATGAAGAAGGCGTTCAAAACGTTATCGGTGCTGGTGGCGCTGCATCGGACGACGAGCGGTGTCTTGGAGGTCGAGGCGTGGGGCTCTTGGCTCAAACGCGAGAGCGTGCTGCTTAAAGTGCCCAGCGGCTTGGCTGATGCGAGCGCGCATCAACTGGTGGGTGAGATAACGCGAGCAAGAGTTGGTGGAGAACGTGGTGGAGAACGCAGCCTAGCGGTTGGTGGAGGAGAAAATGCGAAGAGCAACGAGCACCAGAAGCATGTCCAAGCTTCCGTAACACTCGCTTGATCGTCAGTTTCAGACTTCACACACTTTCGTAGCCCAAGGTGCTACTGTCACTTTCCAGGTCCGATGCAAACGCCAGCCACTGCGACGACCACGTCAGAGCAACAGGATTCGTAGCGCAATGCCAGGAATAATGGGAAGATGTCAGGACACCGGCTCTGCTTCGTGTGTCCCACATTCTTCCCGAATGCCAGCTTCCCGGTACAGTTCGCGAGTACTTTGCGTCTACGTCCACCACATGCATCAGCCAGTTTTGCCTGAGATCGTGCCGAAGCGCTGTTGCACGTGCTTCAGCGCTATCCTTGCCCCCTACTGCCATCTTGCCTTCTAGTGATTCCTCTTCTCGCGCAGCTGCTGTTTCTGTGCATCCGCTTTGTTTCGGAGCACGCTGTGGGATGAGCACCATCGCCAAGAATATAATTGCTCCGAACGAAAACAAGATGATGAAGAAGAAACGAAGCTGCCCGAAGCTCAGTTTGCTGTCCATTTCCATTTTGCACTGCGGCAGAGTGTTCAAATACTTGCTGACGGATGGCTCAGTCTGGTTTCTGTGTAGTCCAAGTGTCGCCAGACTCATAGGCTCTGTCAGATTGCTGCCTAACGGAATGAGCATTGAAAGACCTCCGTTGAAGATGGGTTCGCCCACAATCACGAAATCACCGCAGTACCTCTCTCGAATTGCGGCCTGGATGACTGACTCGATGATGAGCGCATAACTGCACTTCCCATTCTCAACAGCTGCGAACAGAGGGTCGTATGAATCGAAATACTGCGGTGGATTCCTGAGGTGACATTCGCTGTAGTGAGAGAAACGAACGCGTTAATTGATTGTCAGCTTATTAAACGCTTTCTTGCGCAGCATCTCAATCACCTTGAACTCCTCTGAACACAACGAAACTTACCCAGTGGCGATTGAGTTGTTCCAATAGGTCTCAAGAGCACCTCCCCGGAGGAGGCATGTTTCCGAGGGGTCGATTCGGCAATTCTGAAGATCGGCAGCCGATCGAAACCTGGTTTGGATGGACTCCTGCACCAGCGATGCCCTGACGTAGTGTACAACACAGAATGTGTGTCAACGTTAGCGGCATGGCTATCTTCAGTCACAGGAGCTGTACAAAACATTGCATGTCGTGGGATACGTACGTCATGCTCGCCTCGTATGATAATATGAGGAACAGCGAAGCTACTGCAAGAATCATGTTAAGAAACCATTGACGCGTGGTCTTCTCACTTGTGACGACATGTTCATCGGAAAGCATCAACATTCTCATCACTGAACATGGATCTTGAAAGTCAGTAGTGCATGTTGCATACGAGGAAGAAAAGATTGAAGACAAAATAATACTTACATGTACTTTGAGTAGCCTTCCTCAGTCGATAGAGCGGACGACTCTTCGTGAGATAATGTACATAGCGACCGATTGTGGTGGTGGAAGGCCGAGCAGGTGGACATTGATCATCAGGCTGGAATCTATTGTCGAGAATCTTCAGAAAAGTAAACATCACAAACAATCCCACAATGCAAATCCAAACTTTGGCGTCAAAGGTCTGAAGGAAGAACCAAACTCTGCCAGAAACAGTGGCCTCAGAAACGTGTGTGAAAACGACGTATCGATCATGCACAAACGGAGGCAAGAAGGTGACTCTTCCAAATCGATCAGGGTTCTGAAACCAGCCACCAATGCCAATATCGCACATACAATGTGGAGAATCTATGATTTGTCCTGTTGCTTTGTTTGCACATTCCTCCATGTTGGATACGAATGCATTGAAGTCGGTGCTACTGTTTTGGTTGAAGGGAAGCATAGAGGAGCAGGTCCAGTTGAGGTAGGATTGATGTTGAAGCAGATGGTCCCCGATTACACCATCTAGCCCATTCTTTTCCACGCATGACATAAAGATGCAAACAATTAAGTCAGCAAGAGAATCAAAAAGATACATGAAGAATAAAGTTGAAGAACGCACATTCCAGCTGCTGCGGTTGTTCTGGAAGCTTATGGGCGGCTCTTCCATGAAACAGCAGCGCAATGGGGGGTGAAATGATAATGCATTTCGAAGGGCGTGGCCGGTACGGAGCATAACCACGAAAAGGACAACGAAAAGATTGCCCAGTTTCATGAGTGGGAGAAGGTTTACGACACACAAGCAAACAAAAAGTGGATGGCTTGTTGATGTAGTGTGAAGTTGAACGCATGCCTAAAAAGGGTAATACTACTGAGGCGCATGAGAAGAAAGGGTTACGTGCTTTGTTGCCTGTGGCAAAGCATGATCAACGTGCTGGGCGTTGAGAATGCTATGACGCATTCAAACTAGAAAACTGAGGCTTACATTCGCTTCTAACGTTGTACATTATGGTTTGCTGGTATAATTACAATAGATTCCCGCACCCTTCCCCAGGAGTGCAAAGTACAAATGTGCAAGAAAGCTGAGGACGGACACCGTGACATGATGCCCGTCGTCAATTCTCCTTCAGCTTGCTGCACTAAAAGCTGCGTGAAGTACGCGAGGACGTGTGAGATCTATTGGTGGACTGGTGCGCGTCGGTCGATATCGGCCATACAAGCGGCAAAGCGCAGGCCCTTCGTTGACAGTGAGGTGTTGGCATTGTCACATTTAGGGCGTGGCAGGCTTTCAGTTTCGCGCTGATGTGTGGCCTGGATTCGTTCGAACGCTCTCAACGCGAAGATGTTTGACTTCAGAGTAGAACCCGCGGTGAACGAGCAGGGATTTCGCCGAGAACCTGGGGATCAGTTCCCTAAAATGCGATTGTCGAGAAATTTTGTGTAGAAACGGTTGCGTGTTGCCGCGAGCGAGATGACGAGGTAATCGTATGAAACGTTTGGATCTTTTCGGACGTTTTGCATCGAGTCATGACCAGTGTCTCTGGACAGCTGGGTGCTCCGGATTGTTTGGATTGTTTGCATTCTGTGACTTGTCGATCTCACCTTGATGTCGGCGAGCGTGTGGAGCCGGCGGTGTTATGGACAGGGCTGTAACCAATTATATTGCAAAATATTGCTAATAGTTCGCAATACTCAATACAATATGAATATTGTACTTTTCCAGCAATATATATTGCAATAATAGTGCCCTTGACTTGCAATATGTTTACAATATCTAACATAGCATGCAATAAATTTGCAGTAGTGTTACCAGACCAGGCAAGCATTACTGCCAACCGGAGGTGCGCTCTTTCTCCTCCAAGCAGTGGTGAAATGCGCTCACCTTAATTGCTGTTGACGGCAGTGCCATCCAAATCACAGAATATCTACACGATGACAATGAATACCAAAACTTCCGATAGTTTGTAACACGGTCCGAACAGGAGCATGGCTGGAGAGAATACAACACGTGGAAATGGAGTATGTAACATGTGGGAACAAGAGTGAAAACTTTGTTCCAGAACAGAGGTTGCTGACGGGTTACCGGGTTCCCTCTTATCTCAGGGATGATAGGTTTTATACTGTAAATCGTCGACAGCTTTCTCAATGACGCAGATCCATTGCTGGAGTCTAGAAGGATTCCAATACAAATTTCTACCTTCAATAACGTGTTAATTTTTGCATATGCAAATTTTGCACGCAAGTATTTTTTGCTTCCAAAGCACAGCGAGGCGCATCGCGGCTCATCTTCGACATGTACATAATGCAGTAACAAGTGCAATATAGAATTTAGCCCAATACGTATTGCAATATATAATAAAACTGCAATATGAATTGCAATTCTCAAGTACCTTGCAATATGAAATTTTTATTGTTTATTGCAATATATTGCAATAGCAATATATTGCGTTACACCCCTGGTTATGGATAAGAGTGCTAGCTAGCGCTCTCAGCCATAACTTTGTAGAGGAGGCTCAAGACAGCGAAGCAAATCGAATATGCCTCGTCGCAACTTGAACACGTGTCTTTCTTCTACAAAACAGGTACGAACATACGAAGCTCGTTGCCGTTTCTTTTCTTAGATGAATGTGCTCAAACAGTTCGCTCTGAGGGGCGTTCTATGAGTTGAAGGCCAATTGATGACAGGAAATCCTTGTGGTCGTTCCTTTTTGCTGAAGACGCGGTAGTTGCTGGTGCTCTTTCTCCGGCACATGCTTGCCGTCTCCCTGTGGTTGCCAGCAGGCGCCAGTTACCTCGATCTCTGTTGGCCTTAGGGTATCACTGAACACTGTTTCCAATGTGAACCGCAAATTTCATGAAACCCTTTTCGCCCGCCACAGGACTCTGTCTGGCCTACATTTTTCATTCACAAAAGATGAATGTATCGCCAGCACAAGAAAAATCGAAGCACTACGAAAAATTCCTTTCTAAGGTGTCTTAGCTGCTTCGGACGGTGTGCCGAATGAGATCAAACAACCCTGTCTCTCTGAAATGCCAGATCCACCCAAGCTTTTAACCGGAAGTGTTTCTTTGCTCTCGTCGCTGAGGCATCTGATGCCCATCAGTGGAGGCAGACAACAGGTTTTCTTTTCTAGCCGCCCGTCGTGCTGGCGGAACTAATGATGCAATAGCATTTGCTGCCACTAAGATCTACGACTTATTGAAGAGTGATTCTAGACTGGGCTTCAGTATTTGGGGATGATGCGCACTCCTATGAATAAAAATATAACGCAATACTTCGGGAAAGGTTTGGCAGTAAGTCAAGGTTCTTTCAACTTTTGCCATTCTTCGTGTAGAATATGTGCGCAACAAGCATTTGGGATGTTTGTTTTCGATTCGGCATACTTTGCTGAGCACTGCGGTACCCGATTGCGAAATATTCATTCATCATTGCAGCAAAGCTGCTTAATTTTATCTTGGTTACAAAATGAAGTTAGGACCCCAGTACAAAGGAAAGCTTGCGGGCCTGGGCTGTGGGGACCCTCACTTGGTAGCTTTTTGCTCGTGATTGTAGCCGCAGCGGGCTTGGTACAGACCACTTTGCCTGGCTTCAGAAAGTTCACCCAAAAGCTCACGAGCTGGCGAGGAACTGTAAGTAACGCTCCTGAATGGCACGACGGACTTGAAAACGCGCGATGAGCGAGGTGTCTACTTAGTGGAAGTCTCTCTAATGCGTTTTGGCAGCAGGTCTATGCCTTACCAGTAAACTGTTTGAGCCTCAACCTTGCACCGAACCACTGCCGTAGCTCCCTGAATTATAATACTATCTGTTCTCTGATCCCAGGGCCGTATTTGTGACCAAAGTTTTTGGCACTTCTAAGAGTCACAGTCTTGCACCTCAATGTCCTATTTAGTCACGTTATTTGATAAAACACATTGTACTTTTCAACTGTTTTTATAGCATTTTTATGTACACTTTTACAAAAACTATGTCTCATATAATGCATTAGTCTTCTTGGAGGGATAGCATTGATTTTTAGATCCACAAAAATGTAGATGCAAGTAATCTATGTCATCTCTAGTGCGCTGGTCAGTAGTGATCGCCTTTGGACATGCATCGTTCTAACTCGTCACCTGTTGAACGAATTCTAACCTGCTCCATGGCTACTTGAAGGCTACGTGTGAA
The DNA here is from genome assembly GCA_030374735.1 of Gracilaria caudata. NCBI lineage: Eukaryota > Rhodophyta > Florideophyceae > Gracilariales > Gracilariaceae > Gracilaria > Gracilaria caudata. The sequence continues at coordinate 8,212 of JASCIV010000762.1, forward strand.
GTTGTATACGTGTGCCATCTTTGACAAACATGACTTGAAATTAGTCACTCGAATTTCATGGTAGTCAGTCACATATTCGGCCCTGATCCGTAAAGAGTACGACACTCACTTTTTATCCGGCGCTTGGTCATACGCGACAGTTGGTCACTTTCATCGGATAACTCTTTACATTCGCGATGAGAGAAATGAACGATGACGTGGTGCATATCTAGAAGCAGTAGTTTATTTTTCAAGTACAGGTAACCTCCATATGTAAGAGTACCCTTGGTAATCGACTAATTTGTAATTTCTTCCTTCCCACTGTTCCAGGTAAGAGTGCTTGGCACGCTCGAAGCATAAAATCAACCGTTTGAAATGGACGTGTTACGAACTTCCGGAAGGCAACGAACGTTATTCGTCTTTCGTTGAAGCTCTGCGGCTGTCGAAGATCTTTACTATGTGCTGGGCAGGGCAAGTTCTTTGCCCAAGGGCAGCGGCAAGGACCGCTCTGGCTAGAAGCTAGCGTATGGAGGGCCAAGGAGGAGAGTTGGGATGACAAAAACCACACTTTAACTAAGTTTTCGGCATAAGCATTCTCGAAAGCGAGATGGTGCTCGTAGAAGAGCTGGCTGTGTGTAACGGCATGGACTGTTGTGGTGCTGTCAGCTGCAGATGACAGTCACAAGGAGTCACGATAACATCTCCGCAGTGCCAGCTTGGGGTCACATGCACTGGAGCGGCCATAGCTCAATCGGTAACCACTTTCGTGTGCTTTTTGTGTGAGCTCGGGGTCCGTGGTTCGAACCCCAGCTCTGCCTTGCTCCCTCCCGTTCACCACAATAGAAGAGATCTCTTCCATGTACCTGACAATGCTTTCAAGGTGGATCATGACCACCAGCACCTCCAACATCTTTTTCAAACCGATCAGCTCTTCAGAAAACGTCCACAAAGATACGTCACCACGCACAACCATTTGACGTGATTCTGTAATCTTCCGGCGTCTCCGGAAAAAAAGCGTCTCGCATCGACGCGGCTTTGACTGCTTGCATGCCAAGTCACGCCTGACCGACGTCATTGTCATTGGGAGCCCGTCTATGCAGCGTCTTTCTAAGTGGATGAAGTACATCATAAATATTTCACTCTTGTTTTTAACCCGTTCAAGAATGAATTCAGTGCATGATCCTTCAAGACACAAACAGGATGTTTTATAACGCTAGAAAGTTTTCGACATGTCACATACAGACATGTCTAGACATCAGAGAGTGTCACTGATGTCAACGATGTTACATGTCGATCAAAATGCCATAATGGAGAGGCTGTGGAGCAGGGGGAGGAGGGAGACGCAGTGAGCTTCAACCAGACGCCTGCCCGTCGTTCAGGGCGCGTTGGGTCCATTCGGACGCCTGTTATACCGCGCACCAAACTACGAACCACGACAATACTTGCGTCATCGGACTACAAGTCTAACGTATGCTAACGTGTGCTACTGTAACACTCGACGTGTCCACAATAACATTAACCACAAGCGCAGCACGCAAATGCGCACTGTCAATATTTCTCGCGCAAGTCGCAACACGACAGCGGCTCTAGTACCATAGAAAGCTGATGTCCTTGCCCACGCATTCCACCATTTTTGGTTGGACTATAGAGCGTGGTCACGAGCTGCTGGGTGGGTCACGTGGTGAGAGGCGTGTGCACTCGAAGTCAAATTCGTCGTGAGGCCCAGGGAAAAAGCTGATTGCTGCCCCATAGGGCAGCCATGAGCTGGCGGACGTGATAAACAATAAAACGACCCTATATCCCCTAAATCCCCTAAATCCACCAATCCAATTTTGACATTAATGCTGAACAATATGTAGTTCGTTACACAAACCAAATTCGACTTCTTTACACGTAAGAGAAATTCGTCCGCGCGGGCCGCGGCCCAATTCCAACTAAGAGATACGAAGGCACCTTTTCAGTTTAAGATATTTTGTCGGAACGAATTCGAGTTGTTTTGTGACCGACTCGTATAATTAAAGCATTCAGAATGCACACCTGGATGCATGAATGGGTTGTAAAAGATTTTACCTTCTGATATGTACAAAGGTAGAAACCCTATTACCCTAACTCATGGCGTGCTGTAAAAGGTCAATTCCCGCACCATGCTACGCCTGCAGACGGAGAATGCTTTTTGTATCCAAGAAGGCATGTCCGTCTGGGAGGTGATTATTTTACTTAGAATGCCACGATTCCCATCGCGATCTCAGGAACATTCATCGGGTTCTGGATTTGTGTAAGACCTGCACCCGTTCCTCCGCTCTCAATTTCGAAGACGCCAACAGATCCACTAAACAGTTGATACAAGAATCTACCATCTCTCGATCGCCATAGATCAACAGGGAATGGTCCAGTTGCGGCCACTTCCTCTTCAAGAGTCGAAATCCCCTCCTCAAACGAGAATGCACTAACTGAGTTAGAGCAAGTATTAGCAATCCAAAAGTTACTCAGATCAGCGGCAAACTCAATCCAGCAAGCGGCATCTTGACCCTCAGTCACAGATGGCCCGGTGGGGACGTCAAGTTGCACTGGAAAAAGACTTCCATTGGAGTCAAGGCGCCACGTAGAGATGGAAGACGCTTGATCTAGAGGAGCACTCACGCCGTCGGCGCCCATAAGATTGCGAACTTCGGTGAGAACTACATACTGTACGCCACCAGACTTAACGATTTCGAACCCGTTTGCAGCTGGAAGATTGCGAGCTTCAGTATTGTTCAGTTCCGTTGATGTCGCTGTAGACACGGGAGTCGAGCTGAGAAGCCCAAACTTATTCACACGGAACACTAGGAGTTCTTCAACACTCCCGGTGATGGCGGCAGTGAAAGAAGAAAACAAATTAGAGACAACTAAGGAGCGACGATCAGGCGAAAATTGGATGGCATTCGGGCGGAAGGTGAGTTGGCGTTGACTGTTGGGAATGGGGATAAGCTTTCCAGAAGCAGACATAACAAATCCTGAAAGGATACCCATTTGATCCGCGAAACCCTCAAACATTCCATCGGCGTCAACGCTAGCGACGTAGACAAGATTTCTAGAGACAGCAATGGAAACGGGTCCAAATCCGGGAACAGGTTGCACATGCACAAGACGGAGTGAGAAGTCGCGGAGTACTTTGAAGACTGAGACAGAGCTACTCCCAGCATTGACGCAAAGTACAAATCTATAGTTGGGTGTGATGATTATCGCGTAGGCTGAAAGAAGCGGGTCAGCAGGCGCGCCTGCAGCCAGATCGGCGCCCTGCCCTCCCGTCTTCAGGCCAGGATTCAACAACTGGAGAGTACCGTTCCTTCGACGTGCGTAAACGATCAAAGTGTTCTCGGTAACATTATTGGACATGGCGTATACGCCTCCCACAAATTCACGAGATACCGGTGTCCTGTAATTGTGGCCTGAGTTGAGGAGCAAGCTTGGGCTGATAGACGATACACTGGAGATCAGGGAAATCGTCAGCAAAGCTGTGAAAAACAACCGGGAATAAGCCATGGCTGCGATATGTCGATGAAGTTGCCACGGTACTCGATGTGAGAATCGGATGACGGGTGGGGAGCGAGCGGTTGAAGAGGATGCTTTTGAGGATGGTGGCGAGCGGCACTCGGTAGTCTTCTTTATAAACCTGATTGTGGCGTACAAATAGTTTCTCCGCAGAAAGCGCCTAAAGGCGTTTCTACATTAGCCACGAAGGTAGGACAGACAGACTTGCAGCCTGCGCTCCTTGACACTTGACAAAATTTAATGGTTATTTTTGATGCACGTGTACCGCCTGTTGTGCTTGCCTGCTGTCCAAATGTAGAAACGCACTGCTACGCAAAACTGTAGGACATAACAGAATAGACTGTTCGTCACCACCAACATCACCGATTATGTTCAACAAACTTTTTTGTCATGTCACGCATGATACCTTTTCTCGTGTAGGAGCAAGGAGACGATTCACGCAATGACGCCAGTGCCTGCCATGTTCCTCATCTTCCACGCCCAGAGAGGTTGGCGTGCCAGGCGCACTTGTCCCGCGCTGAGGCAGGGGCCATAATGATGCGGCTTTTGGTTGCAGCTGTTTGGCGTTATGCCCGTTCGACGAAGAAGAGCATGTACACCATTTGCACCTCACTGATCAATCTTGATCTTTATTCTCCAACACAGGAGCGACTTTTATTGGGGAATAGAGTACGTCAGAAGTGAGGACATCTAACTGAGCGCTAACATAAATGAAAACCTATCCTGTAGCCCGCAAACTTTCGCTACCAGTGATGGTAGTCAAACTGAAGCGCGGCTATGATCTCTGAAGTACGTTGGCGAAGGTCTGATAAGGTGATAGAAGTTACATTGAATTGTCAGATGTTACGTGAGGAGATACTTTTGCAGATACTTATGTTTTGATTGCTACACCTGAATTGTGTGGATTGTGTTGTTGTCTGTCCTTTGCAGCACGCCACGGGCACGCGCACCTTACGCAAGCCCGTGGCGACTGCGAGGCATCGACGCGCACCTCCCGCT
>JASCIV010000763.1:0-11982 GCA_030374735.1 Gracilaria caudata
CCTCCCCGCCGCTCTCGAAGGCCGCGCCCGTCCTTCGCGCCTCGTCGCCCATGTCTTCATGGGGTTCTGTCTGGCCTTCGAGCTCCTCTCATGTGCCGGAAAGCATCTCAATTCCTCCAGCAGTGCCGCGCCGAAGGCGCAGCTGCAGGTGTCCAACGAGGAGGCGTCCAGCGCGCAGTTTCTTCCAGTGGAAGGCACGTCTGCCGCGTTGATTTCGCCACACAGACTGCTTGTCACCGGTGGCATGCTGCAGGATGAGAGAGTGCTTCCGTTCTCTGTGGTCAGGTATTTGGATTTGGACCCCAACTGCGACCAAGCGCATCGATGGAGCAAACCCACTTTGTTGCGAACGCCTTCCTCCCAACGCGGCGCCGCTGCCAAAAGAACCATTCCGGTTTGTCGCGTGGAACATACGCTCACCAAGGTGCCGGACAATTCCAAGTTGTATCTTATTGGGGGTATGAAATACGGTGGGAAGGATGGTGGCCAATCTTGTACCACCTTGTTTGCCTTTGATTCCAAGTCGAAGACCTGGGATAACATTGAACCCGAGATACAACCCTCTCGAGTCAAGGAGGATCCCAATGAACAGCTCGGACCACGATTTGCGCACTCTTCCACATACGTCTCTAACACTCCCAAGTGTTCCAGCTCGCGTCAAAAAGCGCGCGCAAAGCCGGCACCTTATATATATGTGTACGGAGGTTTCCGAGGAAGACAGGATTATTATCCGGTGTCTGACGTTCATGTGTTCGACGTGAAAAAGTGCAAGTGGACCCAGGCCTTGCCTGTCCCAACTGCAGTTAAACCCCCAGCTCGCGCCTATCATGCTGCTTGTCTTACACCGTCTGGAAAGTATATTGCTATTCACGGCGGCAATACAAGCGATCTTGATGACCACGAGGCCTTGTCGGATGCGTTCTTTTTGTTCGATGTGCAAGCCCACAAATGGCTCAAACCTGCGCTGCACAGCAATACAGACGGCCCACCGTGTGCACGAAACCAACATTCGCTGGTTAGCGGAGTGGGACGTCATCAAGGCTTCCTCGTTATGTATGGCGGTCGTGTCCTCAACGGTACGCATAGCCATGAGATGTTTTTGTGCAAAGTTCTCGAACCGGACTATCCGGACCAGCGCATAGAAGTACTGTGGCAGAAAGTCGATATTCGGACCACAATTGCACCCCCTCTTCCTGGTGACCGCCACCACGTATCCGAGAAACCGCTCTCGGAGAGGCGCGCTGCGCTTAGTGGTGGGTGTATGGTTTCTCTTCCGGACATGGGCAAATATATTATTGTTGGTGGAAGAAATGCATACGGAGTGAGAGAGGCACCTTTGATGTTGGACCCGCAGGAGTCTGACGAGGCTGCTTTTTCGCAATCAGTAGAGATGCCAGAAGACCCGCATGCGTTGCCAAACACCACAAACCATGTTTCACAGGCGGCACCGAAAAGTATAAATGTGCAACACAGTCCGCATTCTCCGCAAGAACGATGTAATGAATTGAATGATCGTGCTAGCCCCCCGTTGATTGATGAAGACGATCAACTGGATATCGGAAGAAGCCCGTCACCGGCCGCAGTTGCACCTCAAATACCACGAGCGTCGTCGTTGCAGCGTACTTCGAGCGAAAAATCACCTAATCCTACCGCTGGTTCCCGCGGTAAGGCAAGTACCGGAGGTTTAGGATCGGGTCGTTTTCGAAAGCGAAAACCTCGGGTTGCTGCCATCGAACCCATTCCTAAAGTGCTACCAGCCACAAGCAATGTAGTCCAACCTCCTCCAAATCTACCAGAGCAAGATGTAGAGGACGATCTCGTCAGTAAGACGGATGCGCTGTTACACAAGTCTCGGTTAATGAGGTCTAGCAAAGAGATAGCGAACGCTGATATTCCCTGCCCTCCGTTGAAGAAGCGACGTCTACGAAGCAGCGCAAAGCCGGTTGAAGAGCAGAACTTCAACGAGTCTCATGCCATTATTAGCCCGGCTCCCCTTGTTAATGATCCCATTGTCGAACACAAAGAGGCTTTGGTTCAAGAAAACGATATCAAACAGACTATGAGCGCCCGTTCAGATTTTGTAGCTCCGTCTGAAATCAAACGCATCGGGCGTACTAATACCACGAAAACGAACGGGGGTCGCGGTCGGGGTCGTATTTCAGCCATTCGTCAAAAAGAAGCGGAGCTGGATGCTTCAAGAAAGAAAATTGAAGCGCAAGAGGAGCAGATTCGCCTCTCAGAGTCAACGAATCTGAAACTCCAATCTGAGAACGATGAGCTAAAGTTTGCAAACCGACAAGTTAGGATCGATAACCTGGAGTTGAACCAGCAGATGCAAAAGCTTTTGCACGAGGTTCAGATTCTTCGAAACCAGATTGACGCGCAGCGAGCACATCACACGCGCGTTGTGTCTACTTCTGCTCCAACTGGTGTCCAAGACGAAAGTGTGCCGAAGAATGCTGCGAGCAGTTGCGAGGACCGTGTCATATGCCCGCCGAGCGCCGTCAAGAGTCGGAAATCGGAGGAAATCAAAACGCTTCGTAACAAAGCAGATGTCTTGCGGAAAGAAAACGTTGCAATCTGTTCCGAGAAGGAATCCCTATTGCAAGATTTCAAGGAGTGTGAGGAAGGAAAGCGATATGTCGAAAGCGAGCTGAATCGAACACGAAACCTCCTAGAGAAGTCTCGGGTTGAATGCGGAAAGCTAAGGACCAGGGCTAACGACTGCGACAAGGCTATGAAGGAAGCGATTGACAGTAAGGAAGAAATGGAGAACAAGTTGAAAAGCGCAGAGAATGAGATTGTACTTCAGAAGAGTAAGACCGAGGCTCTTAATCTAAGTCTGATGGACGAGAAACACAAAGTTGGGGGTCTCGTGAGCGACCGGACGGCGAAAGAGCAGCAAGTAAGGGAGCTCCAGGCTGAGCTTGCAGTGCAGCTAAAGAAGTTTGATGACAACGACGGGAAACATCGCCTATTGGTGGAGGACCTGGAATCGGCGAACGCAAGGTTTGAGGAGCTGAACAAAGTTTTGGACGGCAACACTGACAAGATGCGTAAGATGGAGGAGAAATGTGCCGGAGTGGCAGCAGAGCGTGATACGTTGCGTACACAACTGGATAATAAGGTGCGAGAACATGATGCGGCATTAGTGGTCAATGACAAGGATAAGGCGTCGATGGACACCCTGCGCAAAAAGCTGTTTGATGCAAACCTTGAACTGACGCGAATGAAGAGGGAACTGGACTCACGCACAAAAGAGTGTAAAAGGGTGAAGGCGAAGCTGGGGCGTCTGCAAGTGTCCTGTAACAGCATGTTGCCATCAATTGCAAAAATCTCGAAGCAGTTTGACCAGATTGCAAAGGAGTGCGAGGCGGTGGACGCCAATTGTGTTATGTCGTCGCTTGAGATTGTGACAAGGGAACCACAGGATGTAGAGGTGAACGGAACCGTTGAGATGGACGTTGCAGGTGGAGCAGGTGCCGTAGTGCGTGCTGCGCAAACCGTGAACTTGAATGGAAACACGCACAACGCTCGTAATGCAAACGTACTGAAAGAAATCCCTGAATCGGATGAAGCGGAGGCGGCGGTGGAGGAGGAGGAAGAACCGTAACAGGTCTTTTTTTTTTTGCTTCCTCAAGAACACTAGAGGCCACTGGAGGCTGATATTATCTTCCTTTGGAATGGGGCGGGCGTTGTTTACGATACAGGCAGTGGTATGGTATATAAAAGTAGCTTCGTATATAGAAGTTTTGTGATGTACAACATTTCAAACAAGTGGCTGGATGTGCAGGCGTGAAGCACTATTAGACGAAATCAATGTACAAGAGCGATGGACAAGCGCTTCGACCATCTGTGCGAAGCGTATCATACACCTTTCCGGCGGCGGTGAACGACGAAGGAGCAAGAGAAAAGCGCCAGGAGCCCAACGGATTGGCGCACAGTGTGGTGCTCTCACAACTAGCGCCACCCGAAATACAAAACGTCTCCACCGTCTCACTACCAAACGCGCCATGCTCGTCGATCGTACGACCGAGCTCCACGCCGTGCCAATCGGCGAGCGCGGTGTCTTTGCCGCGCGCCTCCAGCAACGGCAGATACGCCGGCAACAGCGAGTCTAACACCTCCGTGATGAAGTGGAACGACGTCTCTCGATCCAGAAGTTGCACGGGCGATTGCCACTGCTCCGCGCTCAAACACGCGTCCAGAAACGCCAGTCGCTGCGCGCCGCGCTGTTGGCGGTGACGACTCTTCAATCGCTCCCAACTATCCAGAAACGGCGCCACCAACGACGCAAAGCGCGTGGGCGACGCGCGCACGCGCACGCTCAGATCCACCGTGCCCGCAAACCACCACGCCAGACAGCGCTCGCCGCCAATCTGGAAGTAATTCGCGTCCGCGCGCAACGCCGGCAGGCTCACGTCCCACGGCGTGAGGTTGAGCGAGATGCCCACGCTCTCCTTACGAATCTGCGAGCCGCCGTCGTCGTCCGCGCACGTGAGCACCCTTCGTTTGCGCGGCGCCACGGCGCGCGCGCTGCGCCACACGTCTACCACCGCCGCGCGGAACGCGCGTCCGCCGCGCATCTCCAGCCGCGTGGGCGCCACGCGCCGCGGCTCGCGGTGCGACAAAGTGAGCGGCGGCGGTGCGAACGTGCCCAGTCCGTCGGCGTCGGCGGCGTCGCTCGCGAGTGTGTGCTGCGCGCGGCGGCAGAACGACTCGAAGCTGTGCAGCGGGTCCAGCGACACGTCGGGCGGCGGCGTGTGGTCGCCGCGCCTTGCGCGCGGGGGCTGGCGCGCGGGCGGGCGGACTCGCGCGTGGCGCGGCGCCGCGAGGTTGGGCGGCGAGAGGATGAAGGCGCACATTGCGGCGGGCGAAAAGGGAGATGCGCCAGAGGGGAAGGCAAGGATGGGCGCGGGGGAGGAGGGGCAGCGACGAACAAGAAGCGCAACAGCCATCAGTGGCGCACATTCGCCTCCACCTCCAAGCGCCACGCGCCCCCAACACAGCAGCAGCCAATACAATTGCAGCATGCAAACGCCAGCACCAAAAAAAAAGCAGCTGCTAACTTTTATACACACCACACACACACACACACACACAAACACACGCGCCCCCAGCACAGCCTTCACCTCCTACGGTTGAAGAAGGCTGTCCCTAGTAGGCATATCCCTGTGCCCCTCGCCTCGTTGCGGGTCCTTACCGACGCAGTCCTCCACCAGCTCCGCCACGCGTCGCATCGCCGCGCGCGTCTTCGCCGGCATGCCAAGGTCCATCCTCAGCACATACTGCTCCAGTCGATCCACCTGCGCGCCAAAAACGCGGCTGTCCGTCCTCATTTCGTCCAGCACCTGACTCACCATGCGCCAATTGGCCATTTTCAGCGCCAGTTGCAGCAGCATGGTGTACGTGATGCAGCTCGGCCAGATGTGCTTCTCCTTCATGCGCTGCAGCAGGTCCATCGCGCTCTCAAAGTCGCCGCGTTTGGACGCGCCGTTGATCAAGCTCGAGAACGTGTACACGTTCGGTTGCACGCCGTCACGCTCCATGTCGTTCAAGATTTGCATCGCCTCCTCCATCTTGTTTGCGCGCGTCATGCCCGCAATCATGCTGGTGTACGTCACCAGGTTGGGTTCAATGCCGTCCCTCTTCATCTCACTAAACACTCTGTTCATATCTTCAAAGCGTTCATTGCGTCCCAGCACGTCGATCACCGTCGAATACGTGATCACGTCCGGTTCGCACGTGTCCGAACTCCTCATAGTTTCCAACATGTTCAACGCGCGCTCACTGCTACCGCTCATGCCGCCGCGACACGCCGTGAGCAACGCGTTGTACGTGATCACATTCGGGCGAATGTTGGACGCCAGCATGTGATTGTGCACCTCAAACGCCCTATCCAGCATATTGGCGCGTCCGCACAGCGTGATGAGCGTGGTGAAACACTCGCAATTCGGGCGAAGGCCCCTCGAAACCATTTCCTCGTAGATGCTAAACGCCTCCTTCACGCGGTCCGACTTGGCGGCGGTGGCCATGAGCGCATTGTACGACACCTCATTGCACTGAATGCCCCTGCGTTCCATGTGTCGCTTCACCCTGAGCGCGCGGTCAAACTGCGGGCGATCAAAACTAGCCAGCGCGGACAGCAGCGTGTTGTACGTGACCAGGTCCGGCGCCACGCCCAGTCCATTGTGCACAATGGACGCGCCCGCCGGCTGCGATTCCCTCTCCATCTGCGCCACCAGCTCGAACGCCTGGTCCAACATATTGCTCTTGCGCAGGCCGTTAATCACCGAGTTGTACGAGTAAATGTCCGGCTTGATGTCCCAGTCCTTCATGCGCGACAGGATGTTGAGCGCAATGTCCACCGAGCCGGTGCGCACGCAGCACGAGATGAGCACGTTGAACGACACCACGTCCGGCGACACCTGATGCTCCGCCATTTCGCGCAGCGTCTCAAACGCCGCATCCAAGCGCTGCCTCTTCGCGCACGCGTTGAGCAACGCATTGTACGAGTAGCGATTCAGATAATAGCCCACCTGATAACACATACGCGCCACCTCTCTAGCCTCATCAATCAACGCCACGCGGCTCAGCGCCACAAACACAAAGTTGTACGCGCGCGGCCCCAGCAGGTGCGCCAGCTCCGCGTCCGCGTCCGCGGCCACCGCCGCCGTTTGCGTGAGCAGCTCCAGCGCGCGCAGCGCCGCCGCCTTGGTGCCGATTCTCATGAGCGACATGAACAGGTGCGAGTACATCTTTGCCGAGAAGCGTTGCACCAGACGCGGCTGCGTGAGCGCCGCCTCTATGAGCGACACACACAGCACATAACGTCGGCTCTGCACGCACGCCTCCACCGCGTTGAGCAGCGCGCCGTACGACACGGTGGCGATTTCGCGCTGCACCAGCTGCGCATCGGCGCGCGCCAGCGCGGGGAGGCGCGAGCGCGCCGACGGCGGCGGCGCCGACGACACGGCGCCAAGTCTCGGACGCGCGCGCTTCACAGGCGCCGACGGCGGCGCCGGCGCCTCTCCGCCCGCGCCCGCGCCCGCGCCCGCGCCTGCGCCCGTGCTCTCCGCGGTGGTGGCGCAACACGCCGCGCGCGCACCACCCGCGGCAGCACCGCGCGCCGCGCGCGCCGACGCAGCCACTCGCAGCGGCGCCGCCACGAACGCAAGCGCCATCACATGCAAGAGCTCTCTCTCTCTCTCGCTCTCTCGCTCTATCTCTCTCTCTCTTTCTTTCTCTCTCCCCGTCGCGGATACACACACACAGCCTTCAGCAGCGAACGCGCGCCCAAAAAACGCGCACTGCGCACTGACGGCTCGTTTTTTTCCCGCAGCGTGCACAGCGCGCCGCAGCTCCGCTCACAGCCGCGCCGCTGGTCGCGCCAGCCGCAACCACAAACCGCCAAATCTCGCGTTCACCGGCTGCGCGCTGCGCGCCGCGCGCCTCGCGCGCGTGGCCAGCACACACACGTATGGCGCACGCGCCGTGACGCGCCGTGGCACGTGCGCGCAGCCGCCACAGGTGCGTGGCGCGCTCGCTTCTGCGCATCGGCGCGCGCGATTGGCGCGATGCGATTTTGTGACGGCGCGGCGGCCGATGTGCTCACCGCGCGGGGCGCATCGCCGCCACCGGCGCGACGCGGTGAACGAAACGCGCGCGCCCGTTGGGCGAAGGCGCGGCCGCTACAAAAGCGCCCGCCGTTCGTTCCGCCCGTGCGCCGCCGCCGCCATCGCCATCGCCATCGCCATCGCCACGCGCCGCAACGCCGCAGTGGCTGTTTCCGTGTCCGTCATGACGCCGTCGTCGCTGCTGCTGCTGTCGCTCGCGCTACTCGCGCTACTCGCGCTCATCCGCGCCGCGCCCGCGCCGCTGCACGCCACCATCTCCGCGCACGAGGCGGCCAACAACCTCACCGTCACCATCACGGGCTCGCTCAACCTCACCACCACCATCCACGTGCCGCGCGCCACGCTGCGCGCGCTGCCCACCGCCACCAACACGCCGTGGAACCTGTCCACCTCGCTGCACATCGCCGCGCACCACGGCCCGCTCTCCCTCTCGCTCGCCACCGCCGCCGCCGCCGCGTCGCACAACCGCTCCGCCGACGCGCTCGCGCCCGACGCACTCGCGCTCGCGCGCGCCGCCTCCAACGCCAGCGCCGCCGCGCTCGCCGTGCGCGCCGAGCTGCGCGCCAACGGCGTGCCCACCGAGCATCTGGCCGTGGTGCGCACCACCGCCAACCGCACCGCCGCCGCCGCCGCGTTGGTGGCGCGCCACGGCTGCGGCTCGCTGGGCGTGGCGTCCGCGCACGACCGCCCGCGCACCTCGCGCCGCTGCACGCGCGACGCGCAGCGCACCGTCGCAAAGCAGCGCGGCCCGCGGCAGCTGTCGCGGCCGCTCGCGCAGCGCGCGGCGGGACGCGTGGTCAGAAGCGCGGCGTCGCCGCCGCTGGGCGCGTTCGCCAGCACCGACACGCGCGCCACGCGCGACGATATCAGCGCGTCGTCGTCGGTGGCCTCCGCGCGTAACTCGTCCGCGTCCGCGTCCGCCAGCGCGCATGCTGCGGCGCGCGCATCGCGGCGCGCCGCAAACGGCTCGCTCACGCGCGCGCTGGCGGCGCGCGGCGGCGCGGGCGCGGGCGCGGCGGTGGGCGGCGATGCGCGCGCGCACACGCGCACGGAAGCGCGCGGCGGACACGCAGACGGGGACGATGGCGATGGCGATGGCGATGGCGATGGGGAAGGAGGCGGCGTGGCGCTGGCGCTGGGCGCGGGCGACGGCGGCGGCAGCGGCGCGGCGGCGAGCAACGGCGCGCGCGCGAGCGGCGGCAGTGGACAGCTGGCGGAGGTGGCGCGCGCTGCTGCTGCTGCTACTGCTGCGCCATCATCGTGGGCGCTGCCACGGTGACATGCACTCCACTCAAGCCAGGTGCGCGCAGTGGTGGGTGATGGCAGCGAGCACTGGCGCCAACACGTGGCGCGAAGCGGCGCGCGATGCTCGCCGCACACGCGGAGCTGCGCGGATGCTCGTTGCCGCTCGCGCGCGCGCTTTTTTTTTGCGTTTTTTCCAATCTTCGACACGAACCGTAAACTGATAAAAACTGACATCACGATGAGCGTTTGGCTTTCGACCGCGCTGAGAGTCGCGTGCGTAAGGCTACGTGCTGCAGCCCGCGCGCGCTGCCTCCCACAGCCGCAGTTGGCGCGCGTCTTCTTTATACGCGCTGCGTTTCTCGCGTCATCCCCCCCCTTCCTCCTCCCCCGCCTCACCGTCGATCGCGCCGTTGGGAATCGAGCGCATCAAAAAAGCCATCATGCAGCCCGTCGCGCGCCGCTACATGAGCGCCGCCGGCTGCATCATCGCCGCGTCGGCCATCATCTCCGCGTTGCTCATCACGCGCACCTCGCTGCGCACCTACCTCTTCCTGCCCATCCTCGCGCTGCTTCTCGAGCTCGTCGCGCGTCTGTACGATCTGCGCATACTGCGCGCCACGCGCGCGCAGCAGCAGAGCGCGCGCTCTGCCACAAACGACGACGGCGAAGACAAGCGCGCAGAACAACACGGCGTGTACAGCTGGCAACAACTTGCGCAGCACAACCACGAACACTCCGCGTGGATCGCCATTCACGGACGTGTGTACGACGTGACCAACTTTGTGGCGCGTCATCCGGGTGGTAGTGAACTTTTACTGCTTGCGGTGGGCAGAGATGCCACCGATTTGTTCGAATCGTATCACCCGTTCACCGACGCGCCGCGCAAGCTGCTGCAAAAGTACCACATCGGCTCGCTGGCCACGTTTGAGCACCCCGTGTACAAGCGCGACTCCGGCTTTTACCGCGACGCGTGCGCGGCGGTGCGCGCGTACTTTGAGCAAAGCGGCCTGGACAGCAAGGAACCGCTGACGGCGTTTGTGCGCATGGCGCCGGTGTACGCGGTGTTTGCGGGCAGCTTCTACGCGGTGTATGTGGCGCGCAACGTGCCACTGGCGCTGCGCGCGACGCTGGCGGTGGTGATGGGCATTGCGCAGGGCATGCCGCTCACGGGCTGGATGCACGACGCGTCGCACAGCGCGCTGGGGCGGTGCGAGCGCTGGTGGTGGACGATCGGGCGGCTGGCGCTGGACTACGTGAGCGGCTCGTCCATGCTGTCGTGGCGCAATCAGCACGTGCTCGGGCACCACGTGTACACCAACGTGATGGGCGCCGACCCGGACCTGCCCACCTCGCTGCACGGCGACCCGCGCCGTCTGCTGCAGCAGCAGCGCTGGGCGCCCGTCTACCGCTGGCAACACTTGTACCTGCCGCCGCTGTACGGCGTGCTGGGTATCAAGTCGCGACTGCAGGACTTCACCGAGATCTACTCGCGGCTGACCAACGGGCCGGTGCGCGTGAACCCCATCATTGTGCAGGACTACTTGCGCATGTTGTCGTCCAAGTGCGTGTGGGCGTTCTACCGCGTGGTGTGGCCGCTGTGCGTGGTGCGCGCGGTGAGCGGCGCGCAGATGGGCGCCTTGTTGCTGCTCACGGAGATGACCACCGGCTATTGGCTGGCGTTCAATTTTCAGGTGAGTCACGTGTCCACCGACGCGCACTTTTTGTTCTCGGACGTGAGCAAGAGGGCGCAGGGTAAGTGTCCCGCGCTGTATGAGCACGAATGGGCGCACTCGCAGATCCGTACCACGGTGGACTATGCGCACGGCAGCGCGCTGGCGGCGTACTTCTCGGGCGCGCTCAATTATCAGACGGTGCACCACCTGTTTCCCACGGTGAGTCAGTACCACTACGCGGCCATCACGCCGATTGTGATGCGCGTGGCGGAGAAACACGGGCTGCGCTTCAACGTGCTGCGCGGGTTTGGATGCGCGCTGCGCGCGCATGTGGCGCACCTGCAGCACATGGGACAGCTGGGTCAGGCCGCAGAGCTCAAGCTGGAGTGATGTCGCTGAGGCGAACGCTTCTGCACGGTGTGTTTTGTGGTTGTAGCGGCGCAGCTTTTTAAACTAAAAGCGGTGTTCACGCTGCAGCAACTGTTGCCGGCGGGCGCGCCGCGGGCGCGCCGCCAAATCGCTCTGAGCGCGCGCGCGCTTTGTTTTGGTAGGGACACGGCGCGCGCGTTTTGTCTCTCTTTTTAAGTGCGAACAAGTTTGTACGTGTTCCGGACGCGCCGTTGTTGCTTTTTTTTTTTTTCAATTTACTTTGGTGTAGTGCGTGCTCTCTCTCTGTCTCTCTCTCTCTCTCTTTCTCTCTCGCGCGCGTGCCACACGCGCTCAATTGCATTTGACGCGCGCGCTGGCGGCGGGGGAGAGAGCGCGCGCGCTTCTGTGTTTTACGGCGCGCTGCAATTAGCATGTGGCGGCGGGGGGGAAACAGGCGTTGTGCTGTTGCGCCGCACGCCGCGCGTATATAGCTCACCGCCGTTTGTGCGTGTGCGTGTGGCCTCCCTTCTTTGCTTGCATATACCGCGCCGTCGCCGTCTACCGCTGTTTCCCGCCCCCCGTCGCTCCACGCCACTCGCCATGGGCGTGATTGTGTCCAGATACCTGGACGAACGCTGCAACGAGGGCGCCATTGTGAAGTTTGTGCTGGACAGCGTGCGTCTGATGAAGACGGTGTGTACGTCCGACACCGCGTTCACGGAGCTCACGCCGTGGAACGTGATTCACTTTGAGGAAGATGACGCCGCCGCCGCCGCCGCCGCCGCCGTCGAGCAGCCGCAGCCGTGGTGGTGGTGGACGCGCGACCACCACGCACAGCCACAGCCACAGCCACAGCCACAGCAGCCACAGCAACGGAGTGGAGGAGCACACACGCAGTGCGCGTGCTGCGCAGCGATGGACACCACGAAAAATGGGCAGCGCACGCGTGTGCAGGACGACCTGTTTTACATTGCATCCGCCACAGTTGTGCCTTGCGCGTTGCTGTGAGAGTGTCCCATCCACCAAAACAACAACACAAAAAAAAAAAAAAAAAAAAA
>JASCIV010000764.1:0-12685 GCA_030374735.1 Gracilaria caudata
AGACGACAACCAACATGTCAACAGTCCACGCTTGTGAGCGTCACCATACGCGCCGCATGATAAAACATCTTCCTCGTGCCTTGAAACGCTAGTTTCTATCTATCCTACGCCTTAGCATTCGTCGATGTCATGGCCTATGAACCTCAAGATGCCGCAATTGGCTTCGTGGGCAGTCTTTGAATAGACTGGAGGGCGATCCGTTCCCGCACTCTTAGCCCAACCCAGTCTAGGGCCGGCCACTCGTACTGTGAGTTGTGAAGATCTACGCCGCGGACGCGGCAGTAAGCCACCCATTTCAATTTCATGAACCCGTCGAAAGGCCCACCTTGCCCGACGATCCCTGCATGTTGAAATCCGGGCTTGAGAAAGAAATGATGGTTGTGCTGAGAACTTGGAAGCAATCCCTTTTAATCGATCAAGACCTACGACGCCAAGTTGTACTTCGCGGCCTGAGTATTGTATAATGCAATATGAAGAATCATGGGCATGAGATCAAGCTATTTATTTGCAAACAAGACTTTCATTCCTACCGCCATAAACCCTTCCTCAAAAATGCCATCCGGGATCAGACTGTGCTTTGCAAGCAGTGCATCCACTTCTGATTCTTTCCATTCCTTAATTCTTCCTGTGAACGGTACTGGTGCTTGGGAAGAATCTGCCCGGCTCGCGAACTTATAAAACAGTGTGCGCAACAACTGTTTTGCAATATTGGTTCTCAACCAACTTCCTGTCTGCGTGGCATTCCTAAACGCTGAACGAAGTTCCAGTGCTACCTGTGGGTTTGCAAGAGCTAGGTACTTCCGGCGCAATCTATAAAACGTCTTGATGACTGCATCTATGCCAAGCAAACCCGTGGAGCGATCCATGTGTAGCATTACAGCCTCTTCTACTTCACGCTCTTTCACAGATTTTCCGGCGCCAGCATGTCTGAGAATCACCTGTAGCACGTGTCGCAGCTCCCGTACTGCATCCTGAGCACTGACCATTTCTTCGTCTGCGAAGGACCTTGAAGCAAGAAAAGTGAGTACGCGACGTATCTTAGAAGCCGAGTCGGACGTATTGTGATATGAGCAGCAGAATGTACGCAACTGTTCGGCGCCCTCGGTGCCTTGCAACAACAGCGACAGCGGAGTCTCGCCTTTGTTGTTCTGTTTCAGAGGGTCGGCACCGCCGCGCCACAGCTCGAGCGCCTCGTACTCATTATCCATTGATGCAGCGGCGTGGAATGCCGTGTTTCCAAACCTGTCGGTGGCGTGAACGTCAGCGCCGTGCGCAAGCAAAGCTGTCACCATACTAAAGTTTGATTGCAATGCTGCACGGTGCAACGGTAGTATGCCTTCCCCGTTCGTACAGTTCACCTTGGCGCCTCGCGCAATTAATTCCTCGGCGATAGTCAGATGGCCCCCGAGTGCGGCGCAGTGCAACGCAGAGTCACCTTGTCTATCTGCTCGGTTCACGTCCGCACCTCGCGTCAGCAACATCTCCACTACATGCTTATGTCCTCCTCGAACGGCGATGTGCAACGCTGATTCGCCATTACAATTAGCGCCGTTCATATCTGCGCCTCGGTTTAGCAACGTTTCGACGATTGGGGGTTGATTGTTCTCAGCGGCGCTGTGTAAAGCGGTGTCGCCATATGAGTTGTTAAGGGTCACAGCGGCGCCTTGCGCCAGCAGTTCTGCGACTACGAACATGTGTCCACGTGAAGCGGCCAAATGCAGCGCAGTGTTGCCGTGTTCGCTTGTTCCGTTTACATTAGCGCCCAACGCCAGAAGATTTGTTACGAGTTCCAAATCGCCGACTTCTGCAGCTTTATGAAGAGCGTCGCCGTCGTCCATGGTTGTTGCCGCGCTCGACACAGAAACCGCCGCCGCCACCGCCGCGTCACTTTATATACCGCTTTACATGTCATCGCCACGTATCCCACGCTTAGTTTGCGCGTGCGTAGGTAACTGCGTCTGTTTCAGTTCTTTGGAGAAATTGCGACTGTTTCAGTTTGATGGTTCAGAATTTGAACTGTCAGTCCTCCGTGGAAATCGTTCTGAGCCTTCCTCGGGCGATTAAGAGCTTTGCAACGGTAGCAACTCAGTTGCCCACCTTCAGTGCAATCAAATACGATGATAGGTCGTTCAGCCGCAACTGAAAAATATGCAGCAGATAGAAGTGTTCGTGCCATTCAATTCAAAGCCAAAACGATATAATCTGTTTCGCTTTGTTACCGTCAAAAGTCTTAAAAGCCAGAGGCGGGAGTGTGAAGATATGAAAACAATGTTTACAACACAGTACACCTAGAAGTATCTACTTCAAGCCCTTATGTCGCACACGCTCGCAGACTACAGACCGTTCTAGAAGTGTAAGCTGTAAAAGGCAGTTAGGATCGTAGAATTAATGCTAAACTCGGAACTATAAATACCAGTGGAGAGCTGCCGTCTCTGTTGAGAACGCCAGCACGGATCGATCACTTAACCGTTGTGTTGTGATACATTTTTACTGTGTACGGCAAGAAGAACTTGTTCTCACAACTTGAAACATCGTTTTGCAACATGCGCAATGGCAAGCAATTCGCCCGACACCAACGCTGTGCGCGCTTTATGTCGCGCCACGGCGACGACACAACGCCGTTTCCCATGCGTCCGCGTGGAAAACGGCGCGCGCATTTTGATTTATTTAAATTTTGAACGGGCGCTTTTTGAACTTCAAATTCAAGACGCACAAGCAGTGCGCCTCCCTCAACCACGTGTCAGCCTCATACGTCCCCACTCGCCGCTTTATCGCTGCTCGCCGTCGTTGATGATGACAAACGTCGTTTGCTGCCACCCCCCTCGAAGCCCATCTTCCTTAACTGTCAAGTGAGAAAAGAGCTTTACAGCTTACAGATCAACCGAATTGATAGTAATATCTTCATGTCGGTTGCTCTACGTAGAATATATTGCTCGAACGGACAATATCATACTATCTAATCGCATAATATGTGTGAGCATCGCTCCTAACTCGTGCCACCAGGTGGACATGTCATTAACTGGATCTCCTAAGTTAGCTAATCAAACAACACTTTCATTCCCACCTTCACAAAGCCATCTTCATCAACACCCTTCTCGTTCTGTTTGTGCTTGGCAAGCAGTGCATCCACATCCTTTCCGTTCCATTCGTGCTTGCTCCTTGTGAACGATAGTTGCGCTAACGAGCAATCAGCTTCAACACCGGACTTCTCGAACAATGCCCGCAACATGCGCTTGGCAACTTTGGTTCCCAGCACGCCCTTGGCGCGTGTGGCACTCTTGAATCTCACGCGCAGTTCGGGCGGCTCCCGTCGGCTTCGCACAGCTGGGTACTTCTTACGTAACTTGCTGAACGATGTCATGAATGCACGCATATCCAGTACGCCCGAGTCGTGATCCATGTGTTCGACGATCACGTCCTCCACATCATCCTTCCTTACTGAAAGCTGCGAGCCAGTTCGACTGGCGTGCAGCTGAAGCATGTGGCGCAGCTCCAGAATGGCATCCTGAGCAGTCACAGTGCGTTTGTTCGAGTGAGATTTAGGTGCCAGAACCTCGAATCTCTGCCACACTTCCGCCTCCTCCGCAGAACACTGAGCATCGTGTGAGCGCGGAGCAGAAAGCATGCGCTCGCAAATATCGCTGTCGTAAGGCAGCAGACACAGCGGAGTGTCGCTGTCGCGGTTCAGCTTCGTGGCGTCGGCTCCGGCGCGCCACAGCGCAATCGCCTCGTACTCATTGCCGCGTTTCGCAGCGAGGTGAAGCGCGGTGTTTCCCCTGGCGTCGGTGGCGTGAACGTCGGCCGCGTGCGCAAGCAACGCGTCCACCATCGCCATGTGTCCCTCATATGCGGCGAGATGCAACGCGCGTTCGCCGTTCTCGTTTGCATCGTTCACTTTCGCACCGCGCGCCAGCAACAATTCCACGACGGGCAGATGGCCAAACTCGGCGGCGCGGTGCAACGCGGTGTTTCCAGTTTCGTCTGCGCGGTTCACGTCCACATCCAAGCTGAGCAACATCTCCACCATCTGCACACGTCCATTCCGAGCCGCGGATTGCAACGGCGATTCGCCATCAACGTTCACGTGTTGCACGCTCGCGCCACGCGCCAGCAAAGCTTTGACGGCTGCCAGGTGGCCTTTCGCAGCGGCTCGGTGCAGCGGGGTGTCGCCAGATGCGTCGGTACGTGTTACGGCAGCGTCTCGCGCCAGTAGCGCGGCCACCACCGCCGTGTGTCCCTGCGAGGCAGCCAAGTGCAACGCAGTGTCGCCGTACCTGCTCGCGTCGTTCACCTTGGCGCCGTTCGCCAGAAGAGTGCTCACATGCTGCAAGTGGCCGAGCTTTGCCGCTTCGCGTAGCGCGCTGCCGTCGATCATGGTTGCTGCCGCGCGTGGTAGCAGCCGCTGTGACCGCCGCTGCCGACGACGACGCCGCCGACGGCGCCGACGAGGCGCCTCTTGATATCGCGCGTCCTCTCGGCCACGTATTCCACGACAGCTGTGCGCGCAGTTTTGCCGTTTCGGTTTGGCGCCAAAAGTTTGGCGCCAAACCGAAACGCACAACGGCTCAAAAAGTTAAATTTTGATTTTTTAAGCGTTGTGGTTCGAACTTTAAATTCAAGTATCGACGTTGGCCACGTGTCCGCGTTTCGTATTATTCTTGCGCGTGCGACCGGAAATAGTCGCAGGTCTCCTTTCTTTTGGTGGAAGCCACCAACAACTCAAGTCTGAGCAGAGCAAAAAGCGGTGCAGAGTGGGAAGCGCTTCTCTTTTCGAAGGCTGCGTGCGAAGCAGAAACACGTTTTCTGGACAACGCTACGAACCGTTGCTCTGCTTTGGACTGCTGCGCTGGAGAGGCACTCGCGCCATTTTCGGCTGTAACCGTGCCAAGTGGATTGGGCCATATGGCCTTGTACAAATTGATTCGCTGCGAATCCGCCACCACTCCGTCATGTGTGACCCCACCCTTCACATGCGAACGGAACAGAGACCAAGAGAAACATGTGCTACGTGTACGCGTACACAGCTTGTTGCCCAAGATGCCCAAGATGTTCGAGTTTCCCTATCCGTACGTGCATGTCGTTTGGTATCTGCACGTCTTTCCGTCAATATAGTCCCAACCTGAAACACAGGGACTTTCCTCAAGCCAAATTCCAAAACGAGGGATGTCGAGGAGAAGCTCGTTCTGCTTTTGCTCAGCCAACCAAATCTCCGACTTTTTCTCTCTTGACGTTTTATTATATATTTCGCTCCACCTCAAATGTGCATGCCGAAGCCTTTTCTATCGGTGGAAGGCTGTCTGGCATGGCAAACAGAGAGACTTAGAGGTTAGACGTTCATCATTTGTTATATTAAAGCTGGTGTTTTGTTTCAATAAGAGGCGTTGATCGGCTTTGGAGGGAACAGAATTGGATAACGTCTTGAGTGTGGAAGCCGATTTGTATATATCCGGATGTTCCGGTAGCCTAAGGTTTCATCTCTTTTACTTGATCACGTTCTACAGCGCCGCAATTCAATCTGATCTAGAGGATGTACATATTTCAAATGCCTGAGTATGAACTCGAGCTATTTATTTGAAAACAAAACTTTCATACTTACTTTGACGAATCCTTCTTCGTCAATAACATTCCCATCCTGCTTGTGACTTGCAAGCAGTGCATCTACGTTTGATTCGTTCCATTCCTCACCGCTTCTCCTAAAAGATAATGGTACTTTCAAAGAACCGGCGGCACTCCCGGACTTATCGAACAACGATCGCACCAGCCGTTTAGCAAGCCTGGTTCGCAGCCTTTGCTGTGACTTTGTCGCCTTTTTAAATGCGGCACGTAGTTCTGGTGGCTCTCGTTTGCATCGAACAATTGGATACTTCTTGCGCAGTTGGTAGAATGATTTGATGACTGCATCCAAGCCAAGTAAACAGCTGTCCTGATCCATGTGTTCCATGACAACATCTTCCACTTCAGCGTCGGCCACAGCAACCTCATGTAGTTGAAGAACATTCTGCAACTCCAGTATTGCTTCCTCTGCAGTTACCGTCTTTTCGTCTGGTTGCGATCTAGATGCCAGAAGACTAAGGACTTGGCGAATGTTAGATTGCGAGCAGGAAGGAATGTGGTCTCGCGGCTCGGCAGTGCGCATCTGTTTGGCGGCAGTGTCGTCCTCCGGCAGCAATGACAGCGGCGTTTCTCCCATGTTGTTCTGTTTGAGCGGATCAGCACCAGCACGCCACAGCGTGATCGCTGCAGACGATAGACCGTGACTCGCCGCGATGTGGAGTGGCGTATTCTCAAATTTGTCGGTGGCGTGAACTTTGGCGCCGCGAGCCAACAACGCTTCGATAATTAACGTGTTTCCTCTCTTTGCTGCAAGATGCAATACATGCTCTTCATCATCATTTGGTTGGTTCAGAATGGCACCGCCTTCTAGCAAGGTGTCAACGACAGACAAGTGGCCTGCTTTACAGGCGCGGAGCAAAGGAGTATTGTTGCGTATGTCTGAATGATTTACTTCGGCGCCTCGCGCCAAAAGCAGGTTCACCATCTGAGCATCTCCCTTGTCACTAGCAATGTGTAATGCTGTATCGCCATCATAATTTTCTTCATGAACGTAACTGCCACCGGTCAGCAACGCTTCGGCGACTGCATGGTGGCCTGCTTTCACCGCTAGGTGCAACGCCGAATCACAGCATCCGTTTAGAAGGTCCACATCTGCGTTTCGCGCCAGGAGAGCCGCTACCACGGCCGCGTGCCCTCGCGACGAAGCTATGTGCCACGCGTTGTTGCCGTGCTTGTTGTTCGCGTCCACCTCAGCGCCGCGGTCCAGGAGAGTCTTCACGAGTTGCAAATCGCCCACCTTTGCAGCTTCATGGAGGGCGTCGCCGTCGCCCATGATTGCTGCTGCGCCGACACGGCCGACGCGCCGCCATGGCCGGCGACGTCGGCGGGCGCCGCGACACTACACCCCGCTTGTCGTCGCCACCACGTATCCCACGCCGCGTAGCTTTGTGGATCACAGCGCTTCAAATTTTAAAATTCAAATTTTGAGCCGAGCGCCAGTAGCGCGTCTATCGACCTCGACCACGTGTCCGCCGTTAGCTCTACCTTCTATAGCCGACACTCTCAGCTTTTTGCAGGGCGCCAAAGTCTCTGACGTTCTTTAAGTAAACTGTAAATAGAAGTGAGGAGAAAGTGGTCCCCTTGTGTCCCTAATAAACGGCTGGGATATCCGCAGCCAATCCCTCGCACACATGCTGCACAATGTCTTGTACAAGGCCAAATATCTCAAACCATGAGCTGGCCATAAACACATGTTCGGAACCACCCTCATTTCCGTTGAAGTTCACGGCCACGAAGCTCATGGAGTTATTAGAGTCGCTCAGGAATATTTGAGCTGCTGAGTAGAGATCATATGGTGGCTCTCCAAATATATCAGTACGACCTCCATTCCCAACGAGAATGATCTTGTTTTGCACCTCAGCACGTCCACTCAACCCACGCAAACACGAAAGGATTGCAGGCGCGGTGTATGCCAATGCCGATCTAACATGTTGGGTGTTGTTCAGGTGGTACAGCAACTCATCTGAAAAGTCTGTCAGTCTGCTGATGAAGCGCGGCCGCATACCGTATTGAAGAACAGCAAATTGAGTTCCAACTTCTTTGCCTAACTCATTTAGTAACTGCACGGTAAACTCGAGTTGGATCCGAAATTCTTCGGCACTGATTGACGCGCTTCCATCGAGCGCAATACAAATGTTGGCAGACTCGCATCCATTGCTCGTGTCCGTTGCCATGCCCACCGAAACGATCATAAGAACAACACTGGTGAATAACGAAAACCTGGTTAAAGCCATTGTTGGTGAACGAATTGTTCTGAATTTGTTAGTCGCAGACAGAACAAGCAGAAGTCGCGACAAGGTGTGGGTCCGTGAAAACAACTGAGCAAATCTGGCGATCTTGCCTGGTCCTCTGCACTGTATCTCAACTCTTTTGTACTGGTCGCGAGCCTTTGTACGGTATGGAAAGAGGTTTCCCCTGCTGCACGTCGCGTCCTCTTTACGCCTTTGATTAATTGCTGTGTGCTCAGTTGCCCAACACCCAGGCCAACACCTATCGTGCACTCATATGCATCGCTGTGGCAACAGTCAGAAGTGCGTTGCTAATGTTCCTCGGTGGAAATCGTCCTGCGCCTTCCTTCTGACATCAAAGCAATAAGCATATTGTTGGACTTTGGGATCGGCTTTATAACGAAAGTAAATCAAATGACTGACGTGTTCGTGCAATTCGATTTAGAGGGAAACAAAACATATACGAGATAGTCATTCAAGACCAAGTCGGGAAATAAAAAGACTTTTACTGTGTATGATGAGAAGAACTCTAAGCAGTCTCTTGTGCAATTTTAGACATCGTTTTGCACAACGCATCAGCCATAGGATGCACCACACTGTTTTGTATTTCTCTCAAAAGCTCAAGGCCAGAATGCACAAAAGAGCTCGAAACTTCTGTCGCCTCCAAATTTTCGGAGCACCGTTCTTGATGACGTCCATAACGATTACATGCGCAATATGCAGCAAAAAGCCAAAATTTCCGACAACGGCGGCAGCTCCGTCGTCATCACTCGCTTGGTGTACACATGTGTTTCTTCCCCTCCCAATATATCTTCTACAATCTATCGAAAATGCTTGCTATTTTGTTCAGTATTGTCGGTAGACAATTGAAGAAATTCTGCTGGCCAAAAGCTGAGCGATACCGAATCTAGCAACCTCTGTGGAACGCAGTATCAGCTTCAAAATAGTCTAGTTGTCACATCTATAACTCCAAGCTCCCTCTCACACGTAGTATACATGAAGAGGTACGATCATGGTCCTCCCTTGAGCATGGAAATTCTGTGTACACTGTAGAATCTTTGTAGCAGAACAAAACTGTTTACTCTGGACGGCACTCCGTCGAATCACCTCCATCCAATTTCTTGGAATTCACCTCTAAGACTTCTGTACTGTCTCTTGATCCCCGACGCGTACAGAGAATGCAGCAACAGATTATCAAATACAGCCTCTCCCACGTCACATTCGTCAACCCATGGCCATGCCTTCCAAAATTCCCAAATGTTGGACAGGAGAATCAAGCCAAGAAACCCAAAGAACAGAAAAGAACCCAAACCCAGCAGAACGCCGATGAGTCCACCACTCAGTCGGAATATAATAGGTAGGACACCCAGCAGCAAAAAAAAGTATTACCGCCAGAGCTCGAAGATATATCATGATCCAAAACTCAAACTGCATTGGCTTGTACGAGAACAGCACGCCATCATCGCTGATCTCCGCAGTCTGATCCCCATCAGGATTTGGTATAGCACGGAGGTATGAGGGGAAAATCTTCTCACCCCATAACCCAGTTGCTTCTGCCACAGCAACTACATGGCCCTGTCGAATGGTTGAGAATCTTGCCAAGTCAACTACGAGGCTTCTCTTGTGTTGTAAGTCCGCGCTGCGCACCGTTATGATCGATGCCACATGCCCGGTTGTGGACGTCCACGTACTCAAAGACGTGTTTTCGTTCAGGAACTTGGAAATGCTCATTCGGTCCTTCAACTCACAGCTGCTGCCAAACATCCCAATCCACTCTAGCACTCCATCCCAGTTGGAACGTATCCGCCAACAACTCGATTTTTGAAAAGACATATCAAGATAGCTCTTTCCAGTCAACATCGGACATTGAGACACCATAGACTCCCAAAACGTGATCACCATAAAGTCCCGGTACGAGACAACAAATGGATCTTCTGGGCTTAACATGGACGAGTGGCGTCGGCTGTACGCTCCTTCAGCTATGGTTCGAAGCGCCCATGCTTTCCAAGCAGTGACTGCTCGAACTGTGCGTAAGTCTTCGTTCACTGCCCACACTGTTACTCCGTCCGTTAGAATAGCAGTTGCAAGCGCGAGAGTTACAGACCTGAGGTAGATTCCAGTGCCCCCAATGCAAGATATACCGTGGTCTAACCTACGATACAATGAAGACCCAAAGAATATAGTGTGATCGTACTTGCGAAGCATGTAGTCATCCACAATAATTCCTCGTCCAGCAACTGCAAGAACAGTCTCCAATTTGCGCCAGAAATCGGTACCATACAGAGGCTCTTGTGCGTCATACAATCGAATCACTGGACACACTGCGTAAGCAAACAGTCCAAACTCTTCCCAGTTGACAACTTCGTACACATTACTCCGTTCTTCTGCACTGAGTCCCATCATCACTAACCTGTCAATCCAAAGCCGAACTTTATGTGTACCTCTCTGTTTTGCGATGGCCTTGCAAGACCTGATGAGCTGACTCCAACGAAAGTCATCCACAAAATCAGATGTCATTTCGATATCGTCCTGCGCTAACACTCCTTCACTGTCCTCCGTAGTTCCATCTTCATTAATGATCCTCATACGACGAGTAATCTTAACACTTTTGCCCTTGTACGAAACGGCAAGAAGGATGACGTTGTCTCCGGGGCACTCTTCCACCTCCGCTCCCAAATGCATGCCATTCTGAAGTTCGGTTCTTAGGTTGTTCCAGTCCAAATCATCCATTGCGTCCACGACACGACTGAAGCCTCGAACGTAACTTTTGCGGGCAACCAATGCCGCTTTTTGACCTTTTCGAGCAAAGTGATCACGATAAACATAATCGCCTGATGAGCTGACTGTATTGAGCTCTCCGATTGTGGTAAGATCTGTTTCAAAACTGGTGCCAGACAAATTGTTTTGTGCAAGTAACGCTCTGTAGAAGGACAGATTGCCCGTTTGTTGCAGTTGCTCTCTGAGATGCTCCATCACATCAAATTTCCTAGTAGCGTTCTCGAACCGTTGCTGCGGCAAGGTGCAAGGAAGAGCTGGCCATGGCAGAGCGTTTGAGTCGCCAGCGAGGCGTGTTCTGCTCACTGCTGCTTCTGCGTATCGCATACCATGGTCATCTGCGGCAATGATTGTCAGCGTGGACTCTTGCTGCAAAGCTAGACGCTTTCGAAACAGCAGTCTTCTCCTCCTCCCAAGACTGCAAGAGCCTGAAATGTACTTCAGTTCATGTAACAAAGGTAGCGAGCACAAGATTTCCTCATTTCACTGTAATTGATTCATTACAGTTCGCTTGTTTGTAAGCCGTCGAAGTCGGCATCGCCTTAGCAGGTGCTTGTTCGCCTTCCTACCATTCTTTGCGGGGCTCCTCTCCGATGGCGCATTGTCCGCAGCTGCTCTGGTTCAACCAAACTATGGACACGCCAATCGCCCCCGGGCACTACGACTATCGCTTAGAAAGGAATGTTTGGTTGTTCAGTTGACGCCACTGCAATCTGTGCCTTTATGTGTTTTGCAGTTGAAATCGAAACAGGTTGAGAGTAAGGGACATGTAATTTTAGTGAAAATCATGTCCTTCGGAGCGAGTGACGACATCCTGAAGCAAATAACAAACTATTTTGGCAATTTAGATTTGCATGCCAATCTGCGGCAACACGACGAGTCCCAGTCACATTCTCCGGGATTATAATTTGAGACACATTTTTGACCAATTAATTCGGTTTCTCCTCGAAGGCAAATAATTTGTTCTAAATTATTTATTTCCTAAATAAGTTCAAAATTGAGGTTTAGAGTGCGCATAATATTTGGGCGGTCCAAACCATTTGGATTCGGATTCTTCTTTCATTACCAAAAACGTATCAAATCTCTTATAACATTATGAGGCAATGAAAAGCCATTTTTCTGGTCAATAAGAATCTCCTAGAAGATCAATTCAAACATAACTTTAGCCTCTCATAGCAAAACTGAACCTTTTAAGACTTGTGTTTAAGTAAAGCATTCTAAACTTAGTCTTGTATAATTTAAGCATTAAGGAAAGCATAAGAACATCAAAAACTGAGCAGCAATGTACAAATGTATTCATAACGAATAATATGTGTAGCTACGACAGAAAGAAGTTACATTTAAAGGCATTGTGGCGTTATTCGAGAGCACTCTGGAGATGAAACCTTTGTTCTCTGCAGAACGTCATTAATTGTGAACCACAAGAAGATCTGGATTCGTGCCCATTTTATGACTTCGAAGTCTTGTTTTCTTTATTGCAAAGCTCCTACTGGGCGGACAAACTGGCAATTGGCTCAAAATTTAAAGCCAATCTGAACAAATTCGCAGGCAATAAGTACATTTCCTAGCTTTTTGGTGACACGTCAAAAATCTTGGTACATCCTCAAAAGTGAGCGCTTATATATAGAACACTCGAATTATCTTCACAAAAAGTGCTAAGAATCTATATTTTGATTTAAGAAAATGGGCCGTGTCACACGGCGCATTTTGTTGCCTTTCTGGAGATCACCCACATTTAGATCAATTCACCTCCAACAGATAAAAATGCAGGAAAGAAAAAAACCTGAGATGTTTAGAAAGTGGAGTCAGTCTACAGTCGGGACCAAAAATCGCCTCCTCTTCAGACCACTCTAGAACATTGACATCTAAAGCTACCAAAGAGTTGGCATAGTGAACTTCTCTCAGCATTCTGTACAAAAAGTATTTCAAAAGCTGATTGACATCTTTCTCGTAAATTGTAACAGTACGCGAGGAGCAGGAGGGCGTACTGGATGACGACTGTGAAGACAGCCGGAGACAAAGGTCTGGCCGGATCTGTACTGCTCGTTGCAGACAGATACCGGCGCTTA
>JASCIV010000765.1:0-12681 GCA_030374735.1 Gracilaria caudata
CCCACCCCCATCGTTCTCCTCGTCGTCGCTTAGTTTGTTGTTGCGTTTTTCTTCTAGTGAGATCGCCACGATGGATGCCGTCACTTCCCAGATGGACGCGTTCCATATCAACAAGTCTGCCGCGGAGCAGGACTTTGTGCTCAAGCCGCGTCTGGACTACCGCACCGTCTCCGCCGTCAACGGACCGCTGGTGGTGCTCGACAATGTCAAGTTCCCGCGCTACGCCGAGATCGTCACGCTCACACTGGGCGACGGCTCCAAACGTCGTGGACAGGTGCTGGAGGTCAACGGCGACAAGGCCGTGGTGCAGGTCTTCGAGGGCACCACCGGCATCGACAACCGCAACACGCACGTGGAGTTCTCCGGCGAGATCATGAAGACGCCCGTGTCGAGGGACATGCTTGGACGCGTGTTCAACGGCTCTGGAAAGCCCATTGACAACGGACCGCCGCTCATTCCGGAGGCGTACCTGGATATTGCCGGCTCGTCCATCAACCCGCAGTCCAGGACGTACCCGGAGGAGATGATTCAGACCGGCATTTCCACCATCGACGTGATGAATTCCATTGCGCGTGGACAGAAGATCCCGCTGTTCAGTGCGGCTGGCCTGCCGCACAACGAGGTGGCGGCGCAGATCTGTCGTCAGGCGGGGCTGGTGAAGAACTCGCACACGGAGGGTGAGGACTCGGAGGAGCGCTTTGCCATTGTGTTTGCCGCCATGGGTGTCAATATGGAGGCGGCGCGTTTCTTCCGTCAGGACTTTGAGGAGAACGGCGCCATGGGAAACGTGACGCTGTTCCTCAATCTGGCCAATGACCCTACCATTGAGCGTATTGTGACGCCGCGTTTGGCGCTCACGGCCGCAGAGTATCTGGCGTACGAGTGCGGAATGCACGTGCTTGTGATTCTCACCGACATGAGTTCGTACGCCGACGCGCTTCGAGAGGTGTCTGCGGCTCGAGAGGAGGTGCCCGGTCGTCGAGGATACCCTGGATACATGTACACCGATCTGGCCACCATCTACGAGCGCGCCGGTCGTGTGGTAGGTCGCCCGGGATCCATCACGCAGCTGCCCATTCTCACCATGCCCAACGATGACATCACGCATCCCATCCCCGATCTGACCGGCTACATCACGGAGGGCCAGATCTATCTGGACCGTCAACTACACAACCGTCAGATCTACCCGCCCATCAACGTGATGCCGTCGCTGTCGCGTCTGATGAAATCGGCCATTGGCGAGGGCATGACGCGCGGCGACCACGGCGCGCTGTCCAACCAGCTGTACGCGTGCTACGCGCAGGGCAAGGACGCGCTGGCCATGAAGGCGGTGGTGGGCGAGGAGGCGCTGTCGGCGGACGACCTGCTGTACCTGGAGTTCCACGACAAGTTCGAGAAGAAGTTCGTGGCGCAGGGCGCGTACGAGATCAGGGACGTGTTTGCGTCGCTGGACCTGGCGTGGTCGCTGCTGCGCACGTTCCCGCAGGGCATGCTGCGACGTATTCCGGACAAGGTGCTCAAGGTGTACTACCACCGAAAGGGCGCCGAGACGGAGGAGACGCCGCTGGCTGCCGCCAAGCAGTAGCCGCGCGCGCCGTTGCGCCCTTCTTTCGCGCGTTACACTGTCAGCGCCGCTTCCCCTTTTTTTCAAGTTCCATTCCAGTTCTAATTTAAAGTTCACACTGTCAGCCCGCGCATATGCGAATTGCGCACCCGTGTTGCTGAAAAGCCTCCTCTCTTCCTCTCCTTTTGCGGGAGCCACCACTAGAAAGTAAAAAGAGTACGCGCACTCCACCGCTGCCGCGGTGGTCTCGAGTTTGCTTCCCACCCATCCGCCATTGCTCCCTCTCTCTCGCATGGCGCCAGCACAAAGCGCCGCCGATTCGCCGCCCAGTCTCAAAAGTCTGCACCTCGTTGGGCCTGCTAGATATTGAATATCTACTACACATGGCCAACCGTTTACACGTCACATAACACTCCATCGGCCGCACCGAGATTATTGCCCGCCAAGTGTGTGGGAGCTCAGCCCTACAGCACAGTTTACAAGCGTACTTCCAAGCTCGCTTCCGCTTGGCGCGCGGGAGCTCTTCAAGTATCTTTGTCCACATTCATCCGCTGCGTGGTGGGACTCTTTTGTAGCCCAATCGTCCCACATTCTTTGTATTCTCACACGATACCTTCAAACGAGTTGCTCTCAGCACGGCTCCATACGTCGGCATTCACTCGCTTCTCGATGCACCGTTTGCAAACGCCGAAATATCGAGGCCGAACATTAGTCACGCATTCAGCAATTGGTCTCTCTATAACGTATGTTGCAGGTCATGAAGTTAATCACAGCCCACACGGGCGACTCCGCGCTAGGGATCACTTAACAGGGGAGGCACGTTGTGAGGCCGCAGTTGACCCATGCTGCCACCTTGCTTGCTCTCAATCGCAGAGTGGTTGCGTTAATTGTTCTATCCGCACAACCGCTATCACATTGGTAGTCTTCCTCGCCGTGTTGGCCGGAGCAAACGCTGAAAAGCACGTCAACATTATCGACCTTATTCCACGTATTGGTTACATTGCCGACCCAATCGCACGTGTGTACCACGGAACCCTCTACGTGTACGTCTCAGTTGACGCTCCTAAATCATGTGGACGGACAGGAAAAGGTCTCAATCGCTTTTGCATGCCTGGATACAAAGTGATGTGGACAAACGACTTGTCCAGATGGAAATGGAAATATGTGCTTCATCAACAACAAGTTCCATGGGCAAAAAAGGACTTTACCATGTGGGCACCCGATGTAATAAAGAAACGCAGCAAGTACTTTCTGTTTTTCCCGCATCAAGGGAAAATCGGTGTGGCCAGTTCGAACAATCCGACAGCAAACTTCGTTGCACGTGCAAGACCCATTGCGGGTGCGAAAGGAATTGACCCAACCGTAATTGCGCACAACGGCCAATGGTATCTTTACACCTCTTGGAAAGGGAACGGTGATGCTCGAAACCAGATCTATGTTTGGGATTTGTTGCTCGACTTTTCGTCGGCGTCGAACCCCAGAATTGTGAAAGGGCTTCGTAGTGGATATAAAGAAGGTCCTCACGTTTACAAGCGAAAAGGAATTGTTTATTTGCTTTACGCGCGCGTGGTTGCATATCGAGGCTATCAGCTCGAGCTGGCTCGCTCGAATCATCCCACCCACACGTTTTGGTCCGCTGGCGTGGTCGTGCCCAAATTCGATACAGACGGGTACGGATCGGCACCGACCAATCATGGATCTATCGTGGACTTTAAGGGAAAATCATTTGTGTTCTTCCATAAGCACTTGGACAAGAAGCGCTCTGGGTACAAGTACCGAACCGTCGCATTTGGTCGCATCTGCTACAAGCGCAATGGGCAGGTGATTGCGGGCGCGCATGGAATCAATGGCTTCCAGTCAGCACAGTGTGGTTCATAAATTTCGAATTTTCAAATGTTTGAATGCTCAAGTACGTGTAGGAGTAAGGCTGCGCGTGCGTCGTTTCTTCTCTCGAGTTTTTCTGCGTTCCCTTGCGCTTGGCAGTCTTGAGAGCAGGTGGCAAAAGCATATCATGTCTCAGAGCATGTCACTAAGAGCTCAGTTATGTTTGGCAGAGCCCGTCCTTGCTTCGTCCAACCACACAAATCAAGCATGGCTCGGAAAACGCCTTCCGCTTTCAGGATCGACAACCCACACTTGACATGCTTGTGTCCCAACCTCACATTCTATGTGAGTCGACCCTTAGGGTAAGCTCGGTACCGTACAAACTCTCAGCAGCTTGCGCCACGGTGTGTGTTCACCCAAAAAGTGCACAACCCACCTCTTGCGAGAGAGTACATTACGTGCAGCAGAGTGCATCTCTCTTGCGAGTGAGAAACAAGAGTGCTCAAGTGTGTGCTCATCCTGTCGTGGGACGTATCCCACCCCAAAAGCCCAACGTTTGGCATCGACAAATCCAGCACGAAAGAAGAAGCATTGTGCGAAATCCAAAACATGCTCATCACTATGTGAGCAAACGCTGTTTTCACTTCTGGAGTGTTATGCTGCCACCGCTCGAGCTCGAGATCTCCAAAAAATCTCCAGATTTCCAGGCGTAACTTGGTCGTTGTGCGATGGTTTTTCGTGCAAAACATCAAATGTGTTGGCTCATGCGTTTAGTGAGGGAGCTGATGTACGATATGTACCAAGAGTAGCTTAACTGCCATAAAGAAAACTTCGAGCTTTCCAGAACAAATCGCAGCTCTGTATCAAATATGAAACCCTGATAAACCAATCCTACAAAACATATCTCGCAAAATAGTTGGACCGTTCTTGAAGAAGACAGTAGAAAACATCTGATCATCGCTTACGCTTCGATTCAGATTCTCTGATTGGGATAGCCATAATCTGCTCCATACCAAAAACCAGCGAGAGGCTGTTTTCACAGTTTCCATGCTTCCATATAGTAGTTGATGTATTGCGGGAGTTGCCCGCAACCACGAGAGGAAAACTTCTTGACCAACGTGTCCACAATCTCGTTCCGCAACAACTCCCTTTGGAAGCACGTTCTACCATTACATCTTGTTCTCAAGCATTGAGCATTCATCATAAGATGATCATAATATGAGACATTATCTTCTCTCTAATTGGCAGTCCATTAGACGCTGCAAAGATTTTTGCACTCACCCCTGTGTCTGAGACCTTCCTTAAGAGGCTGCCTTTCATCCAAATTTCGCTAGCCCAGTGCTTTCTCAACGCTGTCGATCGATCACGCCTCCGCAACTTGCAGAGGTTTGATCTTCAGCGTCTTGGACTCTTTCGTTTAAGTGATTCGCAAAACGTTTGGCTTCCGAATACAAGCGCAGCACATTCTGTTCACCTGTTCCATTCGGTTCTCCGGCACGGAGTGAATTGTTGTGCAAATGTCGGATCCACCAGCGGCTCCGCCAGCGGATACGCAAACGGATACGCCAGCGGATACGCCAGCGGATACGCAAACGGATACGCCAGCGGATACGCCAGCGGAAACGCCACCGGATGACGGATATCACGAGTATCAAGCCACCGATGTCGCGGCCTTGGTCAAGTTTCTTCGTGATTCTAGGCATGCCCCCGTGGTGAAGGCTGCACTCGTGCTGGACAGCGTGCAAGCTACGATAGACACATTTGAAGCATCCCAGAAGTTTCTCAAGCAAGCCCTGCAGGATGAACTGCTGGAGAAGAATCTGGGCGCCTTGAACCCTGAGAAAACTCGCCTCATGTCTCTGATCTTCGTGGTTGAGGACGCTCGTCTTGTTTTAGATGACAAGGGGCTGCCGGTGTTCAGGCCTGGAAGTGGAGAGATTCCACCGCTAGGCGTTGCTGTCGCCCAGGAATTGGTGAAGATTGCCGAGCAGGAAGCCGAAGAGGAGAAGAAGCGAGTTGGACTATCCCAGTACCTGTTCGACGACATATTTGGAGCTGAAACTGACGGACAAGTGAGCTCATTGAAGAAGTTTGCCAAACTGTCTTCCGCGGTCTACACCGCACTTCAGGATGCCAAACGCACCGCATTGGAAATATATTCTGCTTCAACAGATGGACTGACGATCGAGGACTTGCAAGCCCAGAAAACAAAGTTCGAAGGGCAAATCACAGATCTCGAATCCCAAATCACGAGCGAGGAAGGTGAAAAGTCGAAGGCAGAAAGTCGAATCGCAAGTGTTGACATCACGTTCAAAGAACTTTTGTCCGGTATGGACTTCTCAGAAGACCTTCCGGATATCAGTGCGTTGGTAGGAGATGATCCGTCATCACATAGCGTCGAGGCTCTGTTCGAGACCATGCTTCAGCAGTTTGAGAGCAAGGCAGCACAGGAAAAGGCGGCAAGCACTGCTGCAGGGATTAGAGAAGAACTGGAGACGCAGCGTCTACGTACAGAGGGGATACTGCAGAACAACAGAGACGATCAGGCGAAACTGAATTCTCGCATATCACATCTGCAGGCGGAAATTAATAGTTCGAAACACTATATCGCCAAGGCTCACCGCGACATACATCGATCGCGAGTCCATGCACTCAACGCTAAGAACGATTCTACGGCAGCTCAGAACAAAATTAATGGTTTACATCGTGCGCACTCAGAGTTGGATTACGTCGTAAGCAGTGATTATAACAATTTGTATGATTTCTATTATGTCCGTCGACTGCGCCGCATTGAGCACTATGTGTATATTGGTTCTTTGCGAAGCGCCTGTTCTACCCTTACACAGAAGATTCGAGACAAAGAGTCTGCGCGATCGGAAGTCTCTCGGCTGGAGAGCAGACTTCGAAGTGCCATGTCGTCTGAGAACTCGGCGCGCTCGGCATACCTCAGCGCGCAGAGTACCACGCGAGCCCGGAAGCAGACGTATGACAGCACTGCCGCGAAGATTAAAGACGGCAAGGAAACGGTAGACAATCCCATGAAAGAGATTCAAGAAGGTTTCTGGAAACTAGCTCAGAAACAGGAAGAAGCTAGAAGATGGGAGTATATCAATGCCCGCTCATTCCGTCGGAGAATGGAAACACAACTTTTACATATGAGAAGCAGAAAGTCAGCACTGGACAGAGACGTCAGCAGAGCAAGAACTGTCAAACGACAGAAAGGAGCCGTTATTAGGCAGGAGTTGGATTCGTTAATTTCCACTGCAAATCAGCAGAGGATGGATGCTAATATTCGCAAGTCTAACGCTGAGCGTGAAATGGCTGCGCATGAGTTGATACTTACATCAAAGACGGAAGCAAAGGCCAGCCGGGAGAGAAGTCTCTCGGAAGCGCAACGTAGTCTCCAACAAATCGTAGATCTATCGAATTTAGTAGAAAGCCGGCTTGCTGCTATCGTTTCCAAAATAGAGCAACAAGAGAGCGGTGGTGGAACTAGCTCTCTTGACACGGAACAAACTCCAAGACAGACTCCGGAAGAGGAAAGCGCCGCACGGAGGCAGTTTCAGGACATAATAAGTCAACGGGAAACTCTCTCCACTTCTGTTTCGAAGCATGCTCAAAATCTGGTTGAACTGCGCTCTCAGAAACGACAAGCGGAGAAAGACCTTCAGGACACCAACGATAAATTGTCCAGTGACCAGAAAGAGCGGGAACAAGAGCGATTGGCAGCAGAACAAACCATGAAGGACGCGGTGAGTGCTGCCGTCGCCAAAGCGTCACTGCAGCTGACCGTACTTACTGCAACGGCCGGCTACGAAAACTTCGGAACGTGGAGTGGAACGAGCGGTGAAGATCGTAGCAAAGGACTTTTGCGACTTCTCGTGGCAGATATTAAGGGCTTAACGACTCAAAGTGAATTCCGAAAGAGACGGGCTGAGGAAGCTTACGAACAGCTCCCAGGTAGCGACATTAGTGATGTGGACATGCAAAGTGTAGAACGCATTGTGGAGAAGCTTCACACCACCCTAACTCAGAGCGTCGAGAGTTTGGAAAATGCTGACACGCAAGATCTTCTCGATGCAGTCGAGCCTTTGGTACGCACGGAGTTCGCAACCGATTTGGATATCTTACCGTCAAAATCAGTTCTTGTGAACTCTTGCCAAATAGACGAGAATACACGTTGGCAGGAGTCGGTTGTGAACCCAAGTGCGAACAATACTTTGCGATTTATATATAGCTACGACGAGCTTTACAACAACGACAACGACACCGCCGAATCGAACTGGATGCTTTTCCGCCTAATTCGGGACGTCACCCAAACTCCGCTCGAGGATTCAATCGAGGAGCTCACTGTGCATGCTACGAACGACTGGGCACTTACCGCTTGTGCATCGTATCTGATAGAATCATGGCTCAGAAACAAGGACGTAAAGCTGGCGACCGTGGAGGACCTCGGTGACCTCATCACAAAATTTGAAAGTCTCCGTCTGAATCCTGATGATACTCCGGACACGCTTGAGATTTTTAGACAGCCCGAGCCTGTTTTGAATGAGGATGTCTCTTTCAAGATCTCCAAGTGGACGATGGAACGCATCTTAAATATACGGGAGGCCGCCCTGAAAGCCGAACGAGAAGTTGTTGATTCCTCCGAATCGGGTATTGTCTCTCTTGTCAAGCGCACTAAGGTTGGCTTCGCGAAAATTACAAAGGACTTGTTTAACCATGCCATTTCTCTCATAAGCTCTGAGATTCTGAGAAGGAAGACGGCCATTCTGTCCGGTGATGTTGAGCAACTTGGCGGTGTGGCGGGTAATGAAGCATCTGCTCTGGAAACAGATATTGCAACGCATCAGACCGCTATCGATGAAGCTCAGCTTCAGCAGACTAAACTTCAAGAGAAATATGAAGCAGCCGTGGCAGATGCTGAGGCCACGCAGCAAGTGTGGGAAACTTATAAGGAAAGACTTGAGGGACAAATCCGAGATAAGGAAGCTGAACTCGCCGCCAAGAGGGATGAATTGACACAGGCTATCAACAGTCAGTCGGAGAACGAAGCGAACATCTTACAAGCTTTGCAAGATACGGCCAAACTTCGAGAGGAGCTCTCTGTGCTCACTTCTCAGAGAGATCATGTGGAGTCCCAAGTGGATTCTGCAAGGGCGGCTTCCGATGGAGCGGCACAGGATTTAAATCGTGCAAACGGGGAAATATCTGCATTGGAAATCAGAAAGCAAGAGCTTGAGAGTTTGAAACGCGACGCTGAAGCTAAACGGGATGCATTAACAAAGTGGATAAACTTCATTCAGGCTCTTTCATC
This sequence comes from Gracilaria caudata, assembly GCA_030374735.1. NCBI lineage: Eukaryota > Rhodophyta > Florideophyceae > Gracilariales > Gracilariaceae > Gracilaria > Gracilaria caudata. The sequence continues at coordinate 8,706 of JASCIV010000765.1, forward strand.
ACAGCTCACAGAAGACAAAGCTGGTGTCATCAAACGCCTTGATTTTGCCACGCAGTACAAAGCTCTGGACAGAAGTGCAAATGTAAAAGGCGTTTTCGATCTTATCGGGCAAGTGTACCCCACTTTGAAGTCTGCAGCGGACAAATTCTCCGGTAGTGTGGACGCACTTAAAAGTCTAGACCTGCGAGAGGCCCTGGATCAACACCTTGTCAAATATCCATCTGTTGACTATCAGCCGAAGAGCTCGGCCATGGACGGCGTGTTCACACTGAAAGGCAACTCCTTATCTTACAGCGAAGTGGAGAACGCCCTTTTAGTCTTCATCACAGAGCGTTGCAGAAGAGCCGGCTTGTTGTTCGGAGAAGATGGCAAGATGTTCGCGAGAGACGATTCATCAATCCCCAACTTCAACAGCGCAGGCATTCCGGAAGTGATACGTGAACTGGTCCATGACCGTATCAAGCTGTACTACCAACCTGATTATTCAACAAACCTGCCATCGTGGGATGAATACCTGAAAAGGGAATTCAGTGCTGCTTCTGAAATGCTGCAAGAAATGAAGGAATATTGCGGGATTACGAAATGGGATGTAGCTCGCGCTTATGCCAATACAATAGAAGTCGTAGTCGGGAATATGCTCGTCATTGACAAGCAAGTGCATTTACCGGGCCTGAACTTCTTTGTCACCGCTGGTACCGACATTCATGTGCAGAGTAGTTGCCAAATCATCACTTCACCTTCGCCAACGATTCAATATAAGAACCCGAAAGCACGAGCTGGATCAAGCTATGAAAGTGATCCTTCTCCGAACGGGAGGCGAGGGGATGACGGACTGAATGCCCCTCCAGGAAGAAATGCCGGGCATGTGACTCTGCAAGCTTACAGAACACTTTCCTGGGATGATGCGCACCTGAACATTGAAGCAGTCGGTGCTGAAGGAGTGAAAGGTCAAAATGGAGGAGATGGGGAACAGGGAAGAAAAGGAATTCAAGGTAAGCCAGCTGTACCGACTGACACGGATGGCAGTAAAACTACACAAGTTTCTTTGGGGTGGACACGATATCCTGGATGCGAAAACGACGGGATTCCATCGACAAAGCCGGCAAGATTGCAGGAACTTAGCGGCTCCGGTGGAGATGGAGGAGTTTCAGGAGCCGGAGGCGAAGGAGGCAGCGGTGGAGAAGTTATATTGGATGACAAACAGACGACAAAGATTCATGAGATTCCTCAGTCTAGTTCTGCTTCCAACAGCCAGAACAGCTCGGCCGTTGTCGTTCAGTTCGGAAATTTATCAGCAGTTGTCAGATCACGTGCTGGTAAGAATGGAGAAAATGGTTCTGGAGTCGGAAGAGGCGGGAAAGGTGGAAAACCCGGAGGCAAAGGAGTAGAGAAGGTCCTTAACAAGAGAAGCTTTTGGACCAAGACGAAGACAAAAACGGGATATATTCGGAAGGATTACGTTCAAGGTCTGCGTTATCCTTCTTATCGTTCTTCTGTCGTTCACTCTAGAAAAACCAGAGAAGACAAGACATGGGGCTGGAGGATATATATGCCTTGGGCTCACTTCGATACGGACGACTGGAAAACGGGAAAATATCCTTTCTTGTCGGCATCCGAAGCGCAAAAAATTCTCACCAGCGAGCTATCGCGTGGATCTTCTGGAACCCCTGGCGGTGGTGCTGGAGGAGGTGGCGGAGCACAACATGCGAAGCAACGTAAGCGGCAGAAGAACAAAAACATCAGTGCGGAAGAGGAGTATCAGAGCCAGAAATACCAGACGGTACAAACCATGCAGCACGAGGAGTCCTTTGCGAAGATTAGCACGGAATACACTGCGGAAAAGGAAGGATTGCAGCAGCAGGTTAATGCTCTGAGTCAGCAGCTCTCTGTTGTCAGTGATCAGGAGCGTCAAGCGCAAGAGACCCTTGATCGAGTAAGAGAACGCAGTGAAGAGCTTGCAACGAAGAGTTCAGAGATGCAGCAGCAATTGAGGGCCATCGATAATATCATTTCGAAAACCTCGGATCAGATCGTCCAAAGTGATAAGGTGGCCCTGAGTCAAATCATATCAAGCATGGAACAGTCGGAGACCATCTCGCAACTCTCACAGGAACTGCAAAACATCATGATCGACAACAAGTACTCTTCGAGAGCAATTTCGCAGCTGCAGAGCGTGGCGGTTGGGATACAGGCATTGCAACTTGCGAAGCAGATGGAGATAAAACAGGAGCAGGAGAAGTTGAGTCAGCAGATTACGGAGTTGACGTCACAGTTGCTGCAGAGCGAACAATCGAAAGGAGAACTGGCAAACGTTAACACGGTATCAACTCTGGAAGAACTGCTCAGGCGTGCACAGCAACTGCAGCAGGATCAAATTACCCAGCAGCAACAGAAGCAGAAATCCGTGCAAGTAGAAGCGGATCCTGAGGATGATACTATAACCCATTTGATCGGCAGCTCCATTTTACTCTCCGTCCGTGACACGTTCGCTCGTGGCGAAGATACAGAGAACATTTGGCCGTCGTTGACGACCCTTCGGTCTACCAGGGCGGTGGAAAGTGTTCTTTCTGCTATCCCCAACCTCCCGGAAGACAAAAGAGCGTTAACAGTTGAACTTCTAGAAATCTTGGTTCGGTACTGCGTATTCAGCAAACAGTTGAATATCCTAGAAGATATGTTCCCTCTCTGGAAGCCGTCTGAAGCACACAATCTTGTGTTAGAGAAACTTCAATCAATCGATGAAGATTTGCGCAATGATCACTGGTTCATTGGTAGCCTAACAGGGGCAACGCTGATGATAACCTCTTCTGAAAACATTTCGGTGGATCAATCATCGCTAACTTCGCGATATGAGCAAGTGGAAGGTGTTCCTGTGTTTGATGAATTGACGAAACTTGAGCGAGAAGCAGCCAAGTTGGTGAACGAACTAGCAAGCGTCGGCACAAACCTTCAACACATCGCACAATTCCTCGCGGAGTACAAGGATACGATGGTGGAGGCCCAGACATTTGTCAGACAGGGATACCTCTCTATTCTTCAGGGGAAGCCCGTGAAGCTTATCGACAAGCTATCTCGAATCACTCTCATGTTCTTTAGAAGGAATGACGATGCACTCGCGGTTCAAAACATTGAGCTGGCACTGGGTATAGCTAAAACGGTCAAGTCCGTGAAAGATTCGGTCGGAGTCATGGTTTTGGAAAACGCTTTGAACCGAAAGCGCGACATTCGAGGCGGAGGGGGTTATACGCGGCTCCTCCTGGAAAATGCGGAAAACGCCAGGACCCGGGTAGAGAATGGTGATAACAATGGGGCTCTATCTGCTATGCGTAACACCGATGCACCGACGGAAACGCCAACGGAGTATGGTCCCCGGGATTTCGATTCATTGTTGACATTGGTTGGCAGTGTGGTCCTTGCTCCGACTCCCCCTGAGGCGGCGAGTACAATGTCTGCTGTTGCGAGGGCACTTGCTGCCGGAGTTGCAGCCCGTACGGTGCCTAACATTATCCAAGTGCTAACAAGCATAAGGGATATCAGCTTCAGCGGGAGCGATTCGGCAGAGAGGTTCTTGGCCGTCTCTGGACCAATGTCAGCGTGTGCCACCATTGCCGCTCACACTCTAGCCGTACTGCTAAGTCGTGGTGACGAAAATGCAGAGGGAATCCTACGCAAAGCGGTGACATCGCGATTATCTGTTCCGTTTCTTCATGCACAGCAGCGTGTGTCTAGGGTCCTCGCCTTCTTTAGCTTCGTGAATTCTGACGAATGGATATTCACAAGTGCACCTGAAGATGCTAACTGGGCGGTGCTGCTCGCAGCCCTTAACATTGCTGAGATGTCTTATCCGGAGAGAAGTGACGAAAACTCAGGTTTTATTGAGACCTCCTTCGGTATGTTCGGGCGTTCAAATAACTACGAAGGTGCAGTGGAAAGCGTAGCCTTCAAGATCATTACTCTTCGACCCGAATACTCTCAA
>JASCIV010000766.1:0-12661 GCA_030374735.1 Gracilaria caudata
ACCGATTGAGCTATGGCCGCTCCAGTGCACCTGACCCCATGCCGGCACTGCAGAGATCTTATCGTGTGACTGTCATCTGCAGCTGACAGCACCACAGCCATATTTAGAAAAATGAAGCGCAGTCTACCGGGTATGGGGCAGACGGTGGCACTTAAAGTAGTTGAGGCATTGATGAATACTTTGAAGCGACATGGACAATCATCTACAACTGCAATACACGCGTTGGAAGCTCTGTATCACCTAAAAGGTTACAGTAAACACATAGTTTCCTTTGATTCGTGGGAGCATATTCTGATCGGAACAGCAAAAGGACATAACCGTAATCCAGACGCTCAAATATTAGTCTTCGCTGTGACAGGAAGGATGGCGAACGCAGGGGAAGAGCTCACACGGGAGCGTTTAGTACGTGCGGATGCTGTGAAGACAGCTTTAACGGCGATGCAGCAGAACTTTGATCAGCTCATCTCTGACAAACTTCAATAGTTCGTTGGATCCATCTGTCATTCCTCGGGCTACATAGCTGGTATTTGGCTGTGTCGTCTTCGCCAAAGTGAGAAATCCTGTTCTATGCTCGATATCAATCCGATCGCTCTCGGGAGACGTTCGTTGTGAAGGTAGGTCAGACGGATGATGAGGGAGGCGCTCGTCGTCTTGCATCAGACTTTGGCGAGGGCATCCCTGATAATACAAATACATCTACTTTTTGCACATTTATCGTCACGTTAGCAGCCGAGACGAACGTCAGACGAGAAGGACGCCGATCGCAATCTGCCTTTCATGCACCACGAAGACTGTTGGGGATTCTTTCCAGTTTCTCTTCTCTCCGTTCCAATCTGTGTCCTTGAGGTAGTTTTTGCGGACGATCGGAGTAGAAAAACGTGAATGAGCTGGTCTAAACATATATTGGGACGTCTCTTCGGAATGGTTGTAAGCACCATATTATAAAAGTTACTTGAAGTCCGCACTGCAGACGTCTGTTACCCCGCTTTTAAATGAAACTGGGTGTTGTACACTGGGGGTCCATACGACCTCGAGGATAGAGTTTCTCGCATTCAATGGTCTTGCAATATGTAGAGAGGGTGAACTTTATTTTGTACACACTTTCCTGGGCCGGCAAAGCTCAGAGACCCAACGCAAATACGAACCATGAAAAAGTAGAAGCAAGTGAAGCACACCAGAACCTAAACTGAACAAGCGCCTCTTCGCCTCCATTTTCTCCCCCATCTTTTCCCTCTCAACCCGCAACACCTGCTTCGTTCAAACCGACCAGCAGGTCACGGGTCAATACTTGGGACATTGCTGCAACCTCGAGGACCAAGATCCCCCCGTGCACTTCGGGACTGGTAAAAGCGTTACTCACAACTCTGCACACGAATAGGCACTTACAGCATGTTGCGCGTATCTGTAAACGGTATCGACGGCATGGAACTTGCTGGGACTCCTCGTGAAGAGGAAGAGATCGCTCTGTGCTATATGGTTTCCTTCACAGCAGACCATAAATGGTCTGCTATGGTCTCATTTCTACAGCAATGTACATACAACATGTGGTGTTGTTGTGTACATGTGGACATGTGGACAGCTGCGCACCTGAACCAGTTGAACACAAGTGGACATCCGGAATAGTGGCCAATGTGCTCAGAACTGGAAAGCAAAACGACCGACAAGCCTCGTCCGCCATCTTCACAAATCGACTCGTGGATTGGAGTCGTCGACAACATCTGGCTCACCCGCTTTGACTTGTGAAAAGCTCCGGGAAGCTTTAGATCACGTTTGTCTTCATTCATTCGCGACTTGGCCGTTGCGATATGGAGTTCGGGTACATCTCCCGACATAGGCCAAATGGCACTTTCATATGTTGAGGAGCTTTAGTACAGGTTCGAAGAGACGTCAACCATTTTTGCGATATAGAAAAGCATAGGATTGGAGAAGAACAAAACGTTTATTCATAGTTCCGGACACATATGGCACGGCGTAGAGATACTCAGCAACCGTGGATCATCATTTCGGAACGGCAAAATCTTCGATGCCTACCAACTTGAGGAATCTTGCGAATGAATGGAACATGTACCAAACTCTCCATCAAGTCTTCGTGCATAGAAAGTCAAAGTTGTCCCCTACCACAGTTGGGTTGCCATTTGCCGTTGAGTACCGGAACCGATCCGATGGAACCGGATGAGTTTTGCTTCACTACATAACGACACATTCCACTTAGGTAGCGCACCCTGTGACATCTTTTGGCTAAAGTCCGAAAGGGGAAGCGGCTTTATGGTATTTGGAAACCTTGGCCCTAGCAGTAACTACCGCATGCAATCTCGAGAATCATTATTTGATCTTCTCTCTCTCTCTCTCTCTCTCTCTTTCTCTTTATTAATCGGCAGGGATTTTGTAGGTCTCTACGTTTAAAAAGTGGAAGAAACTATTACCTACACATCTCACCCCATAACAAGTAGTCAGAATTTCCAACAACACGGACCCAATCCCATCCAATCGGCAATACGTCGAACCTCGCCGGTTTCAAAAGTGCTGAGCATAACAAAAACAAAGCACACCCTGACCCACACCAGCAGAGACTGCTCCCAGGTCAGAGAACGTCAGGGACCTTCGGTTATCTACCTTTTTGCTTCACAACAGACAAAGGATTCCGAACAATTTGGATGAGCTTCCCAAGAATGGTTGCAAAAATGTCCTCCTACCTGTTGAATTAGCCATTGTATACTTCACATTGATATCGACCCGATATCCTCGAGCGTTTAGCGATAGCGATGCCTTTACTGCAATGGCATCCTCCGCAAATCACACTTGACAATAGTATCCTATCTGTGGTATAGTGCACGTTGGCCAGATATCCACCAAAGTTCTGCTTTTGGTCAAACCGGTGAGAGCTCAAAAGAACTTGTGTAACATGTTCCACTCTTCTTACACAGTCCATGATTTTAGCTCCATCGATTTGGTCCTTGAAGATCGTTCTGATCTGATATTCATCGTAGTTACTCGAACCGTATATGCGATGGGTAGATTCCTTTTTGGCAAGTACCGTCGAATACATCTTCCCGGAAACAAATTTTCACACACTTCGCTCTTATGCAGACCAAATTAATGTGAAACATGCACATATGTGTATCTATGTGATGCTTCTGATAAACTGAATAAAACACACTTGATACACATATTGATATCTTTCCAGTTTTCAAGGAGGCCAGGAAAGTTGATTGAGAAAGACATATAGTTTCGGAGATCGACGATGTTCGAAACCACTTGTATGACATAAGGACAGCACGGAAAGTGTGTGTGATACTTCTGGCTGCAACGCAGTGAGGCGGAAATCGCGCTTGAGCACTTGAAAGGCCCGTCCATATTGGGTTCTCATTCGTTCTCCTCCGACTCGAGTCCAATATATCCATTTTCACTCGTTCTTCCACTGCTTGATGCCAACTCACAATTCTCGCTCGTTTGCTACATATTTACAATTCGGAACACCTTCGCCACCCTCGTCGCCGAGAACGAGATTCATATTGAAAAGGATCCGTCTTCGATTCGAGTTTAGAATGGTAGTGTGGTTCTCAGGAGGGAACTGTGACGGCTTCAACCTTGATCAGGTCGGTTTCATCAGTAGAATTAAGGTAAAAAGGCCCTCTCCGCATATCATTTAGCGCAAGACATAAAGCCCAATACTCATGACATGTCCAACTGCGCCGCAATCGCCACAGGTTGCGCTTCCATAAACGAAAGTCAGCCTCACAAACGGGACGTGGACACCAACGAGAGAAAAGGACAATGCAATCATTGTTTTGGATTTCATTGACTTGTCCATACCACCACACTCTATGGCTGCGAGTCGTGTGGCGCAAGACATACAGCCGATTCTTCCCGACCCGTAGATATCTTCGATGGGCATGGAGCAATTTGCACCGAGCAGAATATGTAGATGGCGTCTTGGAAGGTATGACTGAAGACGATAAACAAGCTGAAACAACAAGAATAGAGGGCTGCTCTCTCTCGCATCATATATCATCAAACCGGATGAGGGAGCAGTTCACAGAACAGCTCAGCTTGGTGTAAGGTAAGCTGTAAGGCATGGGATACATCACAATACACGCCTTACCCGTTCACAATTGTCACAGCTGTAACAGTTGGTACAAAGCGTGCCTGACAGTTTCCCCTCGCGTGGGTGGCGCGTGTGTGTCCGCGTGTGTGCGCACAGTATAAATAGCACACAGTAAGACGCGATGACGTGGCACAGCTTTGTGGTGAAGAGAAAACAGATCGTGTTCAAAGGGGTAAACAGGTGAAAGGCATTAACAATGCAAGTCGACGGGATCCCCTCTACGTGCGGTGTAACTCACCCGCTCCGACGTGTGAAAAGTATTCGGGAGCTGTTATACAGTGATATTCATTCAACGGAAGTCTTCCGAAACGATTGAGGCGCATTAAATCTCGAGACAAGGAGGCCGCTGCCGAAGTATCCAGACAAAGTTACAAATATGTATTCAGAAAAATAAAGAACTGCTTATCATAGAACGTCATGGACCTCCACGTCATCAGAGAGAACGGCGGGTAACACTACAAAGGTAGTCTCGACTTAAGTCAGATGCTACCCGCAAGTCTCACTCATATCAAAGCCTTTGAAGTGGCGTGAAGCCTTGACCGTTCGCATACCCGATCTTATCAGCCTTTGCTCACAATGAGGCTTCTTAAACTTTTCACGTTTAGGAAACGCAATCGGAAGTTCCAAGTGAATGGGCACAATAGGCAACTCGAAGACGAGCCTCCTTTCTTTCAAGAGAGCTCGCCAGACCGCTTGCCAGATCGTTTGGAAGATCTCTCGCTAGATCGCTTTCCAGATAGGCCTTGTGGACGGGAAGGGCGTCCCAAAACCTTTTGGTCGTCTTCCGCACCCCTTAGCTTTCATTCCACGGGAAGTCTTTTTGCTGAAGCCCGTGATGCCAAGCCCACTCGGTCATCATCTCGGTTATCTTCGCATGGAGCCTTCCAAGCGTCAAGCAACCCTTCAAGAAATGTTTCACGAAAATATGAGAAACGATCTCTCACTTCTCTCGAAGAATTCAACCAAGGCGAAAGCATATCCCCGGCACCAGAACTGCAAAATGCACCATCTGCGCGCGATGATGAGGAAATAAGTCGTCATGGATCACGGAAAAGGGTTCGATACCGAGCCCTGGCCATCACTTTAGAGCTGGAGAGATGTAAGATGACATCGGATGCTTCTTCTGCTCTAGAGGCTTTGATGGAGTTTGCGTTTGGTAAAGTTGGAGTGCAGGAAGGATTAGAACGCCAGAAAGCACTTGATAATTTTGGTGCCTTCCAAAAGGTGCTCGATATTCAGAACTCCGTTCCGGACGACCTCGAAGTACAGAAAATTTCATGTGCAATTTTTGCGTCTTTACGAGTAGAGGAAAGCATGGGCGGTCTGAACCTCGATGTAATGCAAACAGTTGGAACAATCGTGAACTGCCTCCAAGAACATGGCTGGCTTCCCTATATATCCCAGAAAGGCATCCGTGCCCTATATTCATTCTCAAAACTTGTTGATGTGCGCACGACAATTATTCTAAGAAGCAACGCCGTCGGCGTAGCTGTTGTGTGTATGAATATTCATTCAACAGAAGAAAAAGTTCAGAAAGAAGGCGCCAAGTTTTTCTATGTTTTATCACGCCATATCGAAACTAAGGCGGAAATCACTAGAAATGGGGGCCTGTATCGTGTGCTTAGGGCAGGCAATCAGTTTCCGGCCAACCGAGCCCTTAATACGTATCTATCTGCCATGATTGCAAACATATCCCATAGTCTACCGGATATGGGGCACTCGTTGGCACTAGAAGTAATTGAAGCATTGATGACTACTTTGAAGCGCCATGGACAAGCATCTACCACTGCGATACACGCGTTGGAAGCTCTGTATCATCTAAAACGTTACAGTGAACACATAGCTTCCTTTGATTCGTGGGAGCATATTCTGATCGGAACAGCAAAAGGACATAACCGTAATCCAGACGTCCAAGCATTAGTCTTTGTTGTGACAGGAAGGGTGGCGAACGCTGGGGAAGAGCTCACACGCGAGCGTTTAGTACGTGCAGGTGCTGTGAAGACAGCTTTAACGGCGATGCAACACTTTTCATACAAAACGACAGTTTTGCTCAATGGTGTTAAACTCGTGAAAGTGTTGCTGGATGGAAGTGAACAAGCGATGGCTGAGATTGAGGAATTTGGGGGCATGGAAAGATTGTTGGACGTGTTGCATTCCTCAGCCACATCGACTTTATTAGATTCCATGGTCTAAAGCTTAAATCCTATTTGGGGAACACATGGACAATGCCTTTGTAATTGTTTAGCGACCAATTCATATTAACTTTATAAAGTGTCTGAACGACACAACAACAACTAGCTTAAATATCTACCAAGTAAAAACCCTCGCACCAACCAGTGCGCGGTGAAGCAAAGTTGTCCCACCCTGTTTCTTCTCCGAAGACTTGCGCATGATCGGAGAGAATTCTGGCGAAAGGTGGCAAAGCTGAACTTTTCGCAACCACTTATTATTGTATATCACTATGATATGGAAATGGCATAGAAGTTTGCGTGTCTGTCGTTGAGAGGCCTGTTGAGATCGGGTCTCCTTCGTATTCAAGATGGAGCCAAGTCTCACTCATGCCGCGGACTCCACCTGAAAAGCACCAGCAGTGTATGTAATTCCTTGTTAATCGAATCCAGCGGTGAAACCAAGCATTCGAAAGGCTCCTGAAATGAGGTTGAGATTCTCCACAAAAGCAAGTGCAAGTCATTGATGTCTGATATCCTCATGGAGATAGTGAAAGTAACAGTAATATTGAACCCCAAGCAGAGCTTCAACACAATCTTCGCGTACGTTTTCCTGTTGTGATTTGGTCTCCAATTCGATTCGCCCAAAACCAGGGACCCGATCTTACGTTCTGAGAGCCCAGTCCGCTAAACGCTGATTATTCCTTTCGATTTCTCTTATGTTACTCAGAACACCATTACTCTCATCTGGATGTCCAATGAAAGTAACGATTGGGAACAGAACTTTGATCACCTCATCTCTGATAAGCTTCAATAAGTCGTTGGATACATCTGTCACTTCTCGGGTTACATAGTTAATATTTGGCTGCATCGCCACTTGCTCGTACTCGCCACAATATGATAGATACGAGGAGACAATGGTCTGGAAAGGACTGCTTCATAGCAACGGCGTTGCAGCGGAATGGGCTATTGCCGTCGATATATAGAGCTACGTTTGATAGCAGGTGTTTGCTCTGCCTCGCAGAGAGGCACTGGTCTAGACGGGTTCGAGCTGGGACTGACTCAGTATCGCTGGCCGCGCATGGCGCGAATACTCCAGTACAAGGGTACTGCCAAGTGGTAGTACATGAGTGGATGTGGGCAATCTAACTTTTTTCTAAGCACCATGGCCAAAAATTTTAGCAAAGATCGCGTGCGAAAGCCATATATTTGGAATTTTAGCTGATACTGTAGGTTGACAGTGCAGAGCTCCACGTGTATGACATTTCGCCACGTTGCCACTGTTATGGGCCTTTTTCTCACCATCGTCAATTTCTGGCACATGCCGCGAAGGGATACAGACCAGTTTGTTTTTCACTCACGTGCTCTCCTTGGCATGGGAGATGCAGGAAATAAGCTTTCTTATTACATCGTGTCACGTTCTGCTGACTCAAAAGTTTATGATTTTTAATTAACATATGCGCCATTTCCCGCTCTTCCCAGGAGCGTCGCTGCCATCGCCATGCGCCGCCTGTCTATTAGCGTGAAACACACAGCGCGCCGGCGTCCATCGCGTCGCTTCGCCCGCGTCGACGCAGTCACCCGGTTTCGCCGTGCCCATCTTTCCCGCCATCCCGTGGCCCCTTTCACAGTCGCATCTTGTGCTTGCTATGTCCCCTACACAGCCCGCGCCGCCTCAGGGCCGCTCCGCCTTTCCGCCGCTACCGCCGCTACCACCCCCAGGCGACAAGTACGCTCCTGCCGTGCCGCCCGCTTTGGCCTCGCAGCCCGGTTTTGCCTCGCGGTCTGATATTGCCTCGCAGCCTGGTATTGCCCCGCAGCCTGGTTTTGCCTTGCAGCCGCACCCGCCGTTTACGGCGCCCTCCCCCACCACCACCTTTGTGTCTGTCCCCGCCGCCACGAGCAGCGCCGAGCCACAAGGCCCGCCTCGCTGCGAAGGATGCAAGGCGCCACACACAGGCAGGTACGGGTCCGGTCGCTTTTGTTGCGTCTCGTGCGCCAAGAAGGTGGGCGCCCGTCATAAATGGTCTACTCTTGCCGCCATCGAGTCCGGTGCTGTTCCGTGCGAACCCGAGCCTCGTAGCTCCAGAGCCGATGTTCCTTGCGAAAGTTGTAGCAAACTGCATGACAAGAGTTATGGCTCTGGTCGTTTCTGTTCTGTACGTTGTGCTAGACGAATGGCTGCTTTGCGAAAATGGGAAAAAAGTCGACTCGAAAAGTCTAAGCGATTGGAGTCCATTCGTCCGGCTATGCTGGCTGCAGCGCCGCCGAGTCCAACATATTATGCGTTGCCGGTGTGGGCGACCAAAAGAAGACGTGTGGCGGCAGGTGATACTGAGCAGATGCATACTTCGGACAGGGTACCGTCGTTTTACCTGACGGTGCCCTATAGTTTGCTACGGCCCGTGAACTATCCAACGAACTCGCCATTGCCACCAGTGTGCGCCAGGCCGCCGCTTCCGCAACGTATGTCGGTCGCGCCGGCGGCGGCCGCCGGGCCGGCTTCGACTCGAGTACAGCAACCGCATGATAGTTACTTGTCGCCGCAACCGTCGTTGCCAAGGAACACCGTGCCTGATTCGGAATCGATTACGAATAAGGGTTTGCCGTCTGTAAGGAATTTATTGTATGGGCCGCATGCCGCACTGCCAGCGGACTCGCTGCCCAGGGCGCCTGTACTCGGGGGCGCAAGACCAATGGCGTCGCAACATGCATCGTTGACGATGTGCGCGGCAGGCACGTTGCCGCACACAGGGGCGTTGCCGCGCACAGGTGCGTTGCCGCGCACAGGCGCGTTGCCGCGCACAGGCGCGTTGCCGCGCACAGGAGCGTTGCCGCGTGCACATGTGGAGGCGAATGATAGTGCGCTACAACTGAATATGGCTAAGGCTGGCAGCGGCGGTGGCGACGCAACGGGTTTGGCGCCGGGTGGCGCGAATGGCGTTGAACAGAGCGATGAGAAGCGTGTAGATAACTCGGAGAGTGCGGCGCACGCGCTGCTTTTTCTGCGCGAGAAGAAAAAGCAGCGCGTGTCCGAGAGTTGTGAAGCTCCATGACGATGCGTGACCAGTAAAATGAACAACTTGGGCAACCAATCTTTATTATTAATTCTCTACGCTCCGGTCGGCAGCACGGGAAGGGTGATTTGGACATTGATATTGACTCATACTCTTCACGGCAGCATGCTACAACTGCTGTTGATTCTTTTGACAAGAGTCAGTCACTCCAGGCAGTTGTGCTGGGTGCTGCCACAAGCCCATCGGGTTGAAACACTCGGAATGGATGAACGAGTTCGTCGTTGTAATATATTTCTTCCGATCATCTCTGAATTACAGGTTTCTGACTCCCATCATTAGACACAGATATTCAGCAATCGCGAATGAACAACTTCTAGCAGAGAAGGACCAACTACAGTTCAGCGGCCTTCGGCGATTTCTCCGGTTAAATCAAGAAGTGGAGACGAAGTACTACAAGTATGACGCTAGATTGCTTTTGAAAATTCGTCTTGGCATGGTACGAATCGCGCATCGCGGAGCCCTACTTGTACGACAACAGATGCCAGAAGAGAACCTAACAGCTGTAAGATGCCCAACTGGAAAAAGTCTTTGTCAATCGTGAAGGTTCTGCTCTTGGTCTAACAAATGAAAAAAGAAACTCTTTTCGGCATGATCCGTTCTTCTTCCACGGTCCATGTTTGTATTTTCGTTGATTGGTTCTTGAGGATCGTTCTGAACTGTTGCGATTCGCAGTTATATAAACGGAATATGTGAATGGTAGACTCCTTTGTAGTATGTCCCGCCACATACGTCTTGCTGGTAACAAATTCTTGCACACCTCGCACTTAAACAGATCCGAGTTGTTTTGAAATATACACATACGTATATCCAGCTGGTGCTTCTGATGAACTGGATGAAAACACTTTTGACGTAAATGTTGAAGCCTCTCCGAGACTTTCGGGGGTGAGACGAGCAGGTGGAGAAAAAGGTATATGTGCGGGGGTCTGCAGTAGTCAAAACAACCTTCGTCCCACTTGGATAATACGGTTGGAAGAGTGATGCTTCTGAAAACGCGAAATGGGACGTAAATCACACTTGAACACTTGAAAAACCAGTCCACACTTCCGTCCTCATTTGTTCTGCCCCTTCTCGAGTCCAACCATACCCATCTTTCATTTTCCGCCCGCTCATTGAGTCCAACACACCCTCATCGCTAGATCGCAACATTTCTTCACAATTTGGGCTTCTCTCTTCCACCATTGTACCAATCCCTAGGCATTCCCCCTTCACAGCACTTCCTAAGCAAGAATAGATTCATATTGAGATGATAGTACCGCGATTCGACTTTGGAGTGGCAATGTGATTCTTTCGATGTAATTGTTGAGGACCGCCACTGTGACGAAGTTGGTTTAATCAGTAGAATGATGTTGATATTCTCTGGCCTCAGGTCAACAGCTCCTCGATGGCGGCGGGCTGTGCTTCTGAAAGCGAGAAGAAAGCGTTAGAGGCGGGATGTGAGCACCGATGAGATAAATCGATAACGCGAACATTGTTCTTCGTCTTCACTAACCTGTTCACGCCATCACACTCTATCGCAGCAAATCGTGTGGCGCGAGATCTATAGCAGACTCTTCCGGACTTGTACGAATCATCAATGGGCATCGAACAATTGCAGCATGCAGAATATGAAGTTGGCGGCTTGGCAGTTAAGATTGAAAACATTACCCTTGTAAACAAGCAACGAGAAGATAGGGCGGCTCTGTCTAGCACAATTGAAGTGGATGAAGTGGCACAGTAAGCTTGGTGTAAGGCAAGGCGTAAGACAATGGATGCAAAAGAGTCCACGCCTCACACGTTCACAGTTGTATCTGGTGTAACAGTTGGCGTTGAGCTCGCCGCCTTGCGCATTTAGGGTCGCGCATTTACAGTGGGGCATGTGAAGTGCACGTAGCAGCACGACACGATGACGTGGCACAGCATTACAAAACGCTGTTGGCATTTGTGGTGAAGATAAACAGTTCGTGTTCACAGGTGCCGATATGTGCCCACATGGACAAAAAGACGAAGAGCCCACAAGCTCAACGATGCAAGTCGATGATCTCCTCCTCTGTGTTCGGTCCGACTTGTCTGCTTCGACGTCTGCTGTCATACGTCGTACATGGCAGGCATTCGGAAATGTTACACGATGACATTGATTCACAACAGACGCATTCGGCATGGGTTGCACGGGCATTCGATTGGATCGTTTCATTTGTACAAATACTCGGCAACGACTTCTGCTTCTCAAGAAGAAAAGTTAAGCAAAACATTCAATGTTAATGCACAATTATAGCCACGTAATCTAACTCGGTAGCATGTTCTTCAGCCTTGGCTCATTGCAATCCGTCCTCACCACTTACATGCTGATGTCTCCTGGTTGACCTGAGCGTGTCCACACGTAGCTAACCCCCTCACTCACACCTCCACAACAGACTTCCAT
This sequence comes from Gracilaria caudata, assembly GCA_030374735.1. Lineage (NCBI taxonomy): Eukaryota > Rhodophyta > Florideophyceae > Gracilariales > Gracilariaceae > Gracilaria > Gracilaria caudata. The sequence continues at coordinate 11,749 of JASCIV010000766.1, forward strand.
ACGTGCATACTAATAAAGGAATCACCGATCAACTACCTGCGCTGGACAACCGAAAAAGTGTCCAAGTGATGCGAGTGGGTTCTTGAAACGTGAGTCACAATGTCCTCCTTCGCGCTGTTGTACCAGTGTCATACTTACTGAAATTTTAACCGTATATCTGATGCGCAGATTTCTTGTGGTTAGTTAGCAAACCCCGTCTCGAAAAGTTCATCTGGCAAACATCACACTTGAAAAGATCTGAAATATGGTGCACTTTCACGAGGTGTCTGTCCAGATTCTGCTTCTGGTCAAATGGATGAGAACATAGATGGCACACATGTCGACGTCTCTGCAGTTTTGAATTACATTGAAAGGGCATAAGGGGAAACACATGCAGATAGGAAGGTTAACAAACAAAGGAACTCTTAGTACAAAAGGAGGTAAAATGAAAACATACGTTGTGATGGACATTTTGGATGTGGCGCGTTTTGTGCTGCTTTTGTCCAAAGGCCTTGGAGCAAAACTCACATTTGAACCGTTTTAGATGGTTGCTGTGGATTGGTATTCGGTTGGAAGTATCATCCATACGACTCGGGGTCTGGGAAGCGCCGGCAGCGGCGCCGTTACTCTGATGGAAATGCAGGGATGGACCTTGGTTTGAATCGAGGGCGGGAAAGAGATTGGAAACCGTGGGAAGCTTCACTGAATATTCTTGATTTTCCTGAGACGTTTCCTCAGGAGATAGGATGGGCGGGAGCAGGGGTTCAGATCCAGATTGAGGGGGCATGTGCACACGCGGAGTGGGGTTCAGTCCTCTCCTCTCCAAAAAGTCCTGGAACTGCGTTGAACTTTGATCATCATCCATTCCAATATGAATCGAGTGCTCTGTGAGAAAAGGATAGCAGCAGTGTTATGAAGAAGGGATGTCGAAGAG
>JASCIV010000767.1:0-12624 GCA_030374735.1 Gracilaria caudata
GAGGAGGGAGGGAAGAACGACACGCTCGCGGGAGTGGCAGGAAGGCGGGCGCGCTGGGGGGCGCTGGTTTGGCTCGGCGGCATCGCAGCAGTTTGCGCACATTCGGCCAACGAGTCCAGCGATGCCGAGTATTAGAAAATGAAATTTTCAATTTTGGTTGCTTTTCAGCGGTGCCAGCTCGGACAGCGAGACACGCGCATGGCTGTCACATCAAACTGCCGTTGCACAGCACGAACACGTCGGACGAGTCCTCCACGTCGAACACCACGTCGCACCCGACCGCGTTCGAGAACGCCATCACACCAAAGGTTCGGACCCTGAACTTCCACGGCAGCGACTGTAACAGCGAAGTTCAGAGAAGGGGAGACGGGCGCGACGTAGGGGCGTAGGTGTTCATGGAGTGCACGGCGGCGCGGGAGCTGCATCTTGTGATGCGCGCTCATGGTGTTCCGCTTTGGGTGGGCGAGGTGGCGAATCACTTTTTGTGCGGCTCTTGAGCGCGCATGGTAGGGCAACTTTGCACGGAACTACTAACTCTGGTCTATCACTGGGCGTTCAGAACTCGCTCGCTGTTGATCATCTCGGTGCGGCACCATCGATGCTGCCGTTCTGCACACGCGATGGACAAAGCGGCGCCGGGTGCATGTTTCCTGCTTGTGTGCTGAACGGGCGCAGAGCTTGTGAATCGCTGAGTAGTGTGTTCCCCATGCAATTTCGAAGGAAGGCCTCATACTTCGCAGCCAGTACCGGGCGCCACCAAAGGTTCACTGCTTCCTCGCATGTAGCAAGCACGTGCACAGATCCATCTTCGAAGCGTGCCACAATCTGACCATTGTCACATTCACTGTCCGACACGAAGCGCTATGACCACCACGCGAGATGGAGAGCGTTGATCTTGCAACTCCGCTGTGTGTGTGACATACTCCAACGCGGTACACCTCCGAGTGCTGCTTAGTTCGTTTTCCACTGCTCCTTGACAGTTGTGCATGCCCATACTCGCACCGTTGATCCGGATCATCCGGGTGAGATGATGAGCCTCACCAAGCCCTGCACCGCTTCGCGCGTCCCACAGTCTCACGCTTCCGTGCCCAACACCACCACGCAACACGCCACCCGTCCGCACTAACAGCAGCGCACACCACCTCGTCAGTATGACCGCGGGAACGCTGACCTAGCTAGCGCGTCGCCACTCTCTGCGTCCCGTCCTCTCAACATCTCGTCGTCCCACTTCTAACACTATGCGACGCCCATCAGCGCTCACCGCAACACAATTCACGGGTGCAGAGTGACTGCGAACAGGCTTGTGTACTGCTTCACCGTTCCGCGCGTCCCATACACGCACGCTCCCGTCCCATGACCCGCACACAATATGCGATCCTTCCGCGCCCACAGCAACACAATTCTCCAGGTCTGAGTGTGAGCTCGGAGACAGTTTGCACGCACTGCAGCACAACACAATTTCTCGTGAACGGGAACCACAGAAGAAGCTTTTCCTTTTCCCTCCGCACGAGCTCAAAGAGATCGAATTGCACGCCTCGTAGGTTATCTCACCGTTGTAAAGCAAGAGAATGCAGACCGAGATGTCCACGCTAGTGGTTTCCGAATGTGGCCCGTGACTTTACCGTACTACTTCACATGTAGTAAACAGTTCTCTCGGCCAGCATCGGTCCCCGACATCCAAGGTCCTGACTGGTGTTTCACGCGTCGCCAGCACCAAGTTGTATCCATCCTCGTCTTTTGCGTCACCAACCGATTCCAGTCTCCAAATCTCCCTTCGGAAGACGACCACGACCAGCGCAGAGTGAGGGCGTTAGCCGTGGAATCCCAAGAGCGATATTACGACGTGAGCAAACACGCCCCGCTGCGCGGATCCCATAACCTCTTCAAAACTTTCCGAGTCTCCCGACACAACACGCGATCTGTCCGTGCTCATGGTAAAGCATTTCACGAAACCAATGTGTGACCGCGGAAAGGTTTTCCGACTGCTTCCCCGCTCTCCGCGTTCCAAACTCGCACTAAGCTGTCCTCCGATCTGGACACAATGCGCGACCCGTCTGCGCTCAATGCAACGCGGTTCACCCAATGAGTGTTAAGGTGGAGAGGCTCACCCACTGCCTTACCCTTCTCCACGCCCCACACTCTGACAGTCTCGTCCTCAGACCCCGACACAATTCGGGACCCGTCGACGCTCACGGCCACACACTCCACCGAACCAGTTTGGCCGCGGAGAGATCCCCGCACTGTCTTACCCTCTCCGCGTCCCACACACGCACCGTCCCGTCCTGCGAACGACACAATCTGAGACCCGTCCCCGCTCACTGCAACACACAAAACCTCACCAGTGTCATCGCGAAGAGGCTCACCCACTGCCTCACCGCCCTGCGAGTCGCATACTCGCACCGTCTGCTCCGTAGACCCCGGCACAACACGCGACCCATCTCCACTCACAGCAACGCACTCCACCCAATGAATGTGACCGCGGAGAGGCTCGCCCACCGCCTCACTAGCCTCCGCGTCCCAAATTTGAACTGTCTCATCCAATGACACCGACCAGATACGCGACCCGTTTGCGCTCAATGCAAGGCATGAAACCCAATCAGTGTGGCCACGGAGGGACTCACCGACTGCCTTACCGCTCTCCACGTCCCACACTGGCACCGTTTTGTCCCACCACCCTGACGCAACGCGCGATCCGTCCGCACTCAGGGCAACGCATGAAACTATAATAGGGTGACCGCGGAGAGGCTCACCGACTGCCTCGCCGCTCTCCGCATCCCACACTAGCACGGTCTCGTCCCCCGACCCCAAAAGGCCCCAAAGTCCTGTTGCAGGGTGCTCTCGAAATCTTCTAACCTTGAACTGGTGACGCCGCGTGCGGCGTACGGTTTGATACTTTCAAGCTGTTGTCGAGCATTTGCAAAACGGCGGTGCAGTCGGTGGTGCTGGTCGAAATTGTCCCCGACGAGATCCTTGCGTTGGTAGAAGTTGTTGACGGAGGTCTCGAAGCTTTTAAACAAGGAAAGAAACGCCGGAACGTCGGCAGCCGCAGAATCCATAGTGCATGTGAGAGCGGTATGGCTGGAGACCAGGTTACAGACGGGCGATAAGCAAAGAAAGAAACGAGTGGTACGGTATGTCACTCGACTATAGGCAGCATAAACGACCAACTCACAAATGATAGTGGAGAATTGCGCTTGATGTGATGGTTGCGCCGCGCAACTTGCGCGACGGAGGGAGACAGGGACAGTGAACAGAAGGCAGGAAAGGTACGATTGGAACTACGCTGTGCTTGCGCGGCCTCTTGCGGCGCTGCAAGAAAGTAGGTCATGTACGCACGAATCCGAGACTGCATCAACGCAGAACCGATTTCGCTTGAAGCGCTCCAACTCGGACGGCACTTTACCTTGCGCCTTGCCGCCCGAGTCTGTTGGTGTACCAAGGGTTCAAGGTGGTCCTCTGAGGAACGGCGGTACGAAAGCGACGAGGAGTGCTTGCGGCTGGCACTGGGCTTGCCCGAACGGAGTGGATGAGCCGGTTGCGCCGAGACGAATCTGAGCCGGCGTTGATCTGTAACGGAGATGTTTTTGATCGTGTGGCCATCGGGAGGTTCTTGCTCGCGCGAGCGAGCGCTATGGTCCGCGGTCTTGGGAGCAGAACACAGGCTGCACGAGATGGCGCACGCAAAACGTTCTGTGGGTCAACGCACCCGATCGACACGTCAACAACGTGCTACGTGATTTACCGTACTACTTTGCATGTGGCAAACAGATCTCTCGGCCAGTATCGGTCTCCACCACCGAAGTTCCTGACGGGTTCTTCGCATGTAGCCAGCACCACCTTGTTTCCATCCTCGTCTTGGGCAGTAACCTGCACACTCAAACCTCCCAGTCTCCATTCCGACGACGACCAGCAAAGATTAAGAGCCCTGACGGTGGAGTACCACGAAGCTTCGTCCGACGTGAGCACACACTTTCCGCTGCGCGTATCCCACAACCTCCTCAATCCCTTGGAGTCTTCCCACAAAATGTGCGACCCTTCGGCACTCACTACAACGCTTCTAACATTGTCGGCGCGGAGAGGTTCACACTCTGCCTCACCTCTTTCCGCGTCCCAGACTCGCACCGTGTCGTCGCACGCCCCCGACACAATACGTGACTTGTCTGCGGTCAATGCAACGCAAACAACTACACTAGTGTGACCTCGGAGAGGCTCACCTACGGCAGCACAACTCTCCACGTCCCACACCCGCACTGTCTCATCCTGAGACCCCGATACAACACGCGACCCGTCCTCGCTCAATGCAACGCATTCCACCGACTCAGTGTGACCGCGGAAGGGTTCACACGGAGCCTTAACACTCTCCACATCCCAGATTCGAACCGTTCTGTCGTAAGACCCGGATGCAGCACGCGACCCGTCCAAACTCAATGCGACACAATTCACGTTATCAGTGTGACCCCTGAGAGGCTCACCCAGTGCCTTACCACTCTTTGCATCCCAAACTCGAACCGTTCTGTCCAAAGACCCGGACACAGCACGCGACTCGTCCATGCTTAACGCGACGGACTTCACAATACCAGTGTGACCGCGGAGGGGCTCACCCAATGCCTCACCGCTCTCCGCATGCCACACTCGCACCGTATTGTCCGACGACCCCGACCAAATACGCGACCCGTCCGCGCTCAACGCAACGCTCTGCACCCTGCCTGTGTGACCGCGGAGAGACTCAACACCTGCCTTACCGCTCTCTGCGTCCCACACTCGCAATGTCTTGTCCTCCGACCCTGACACAATACGCGACCCATCCGCATTCACTGCAACGCACAACACCCGATCTGTGTGACCGCAGAGAGGACCACTCACGGCCTCACCGCTCCCTGTGTCCCAAACTCGTACTGAGCCGTCGTCCGAACCCGATGCAATACGCGACCCATCTTCGCTCCATGCGACGCATCTTACCCAACTAGTGTGACCGCGGAGAGGCTCACCCACTGCTTCACGGCTCTCCACGTCCCATACACGCAACGTCCGGTCCGTTGAACCCGACACAATACGTGAACCATCCGCGCTGTATGCAGCGCATAGCACCGAACCAGTGTGACCGAGAAGAGGCTCACCCACTCCCTCACCACTTTCCACGTCCCACACACACAATTTCGGATCATCAGTAGACCCCGACACAACACGCGACCCATCTGCGCTCACTGCAACGCAGTCCACGAAACCAACCTGATCGCAGAGAAGCTCGCTTATTTCCTCCCCGCTCTCCGCGTCCCATGCTTTCACCTTCCCGTGAAGGTAGCCCGACACAACACACGACCCGTCCGCACTCACTGCAGCAGAATTCCAATCTTGGTAAGCTGCAGAATCAAAGGATGATTCGTTCCCTTCGTCTATTCCTCCACCCTTACATTCCCAACTTCCAAAACATCCAGTTAACATCCCACACCACCCCAAACTGTGCGTTGCCTCTCGGTCTACACTGTCAATTGTACACTCTGCAACTCGCTCTATCTCTCCAGTTACTTCGCTCCACCTAACTATCATTCCCTCGTAATCAACGCTTACAATGTAGTTTTGGTCACGCACGAATGTCGCGCAGATCACTCTTGGCTTCTTATCATCCACTCGAATGGCCTCTACGACGAAATCAGTAGACTTGCGCGATCCAGTTCTCATGTTGTATCGGATTACGCCCATTCCGTCTTTATAGTCGTACCAGACAAACACCACTTCTTCCTCCTCAACGCGTGCACAGAGAACCTCACCTCTGCTCCGGACGATTCCAAGCACATCACGGCTCGCTTGTTGCAGAAATCCTACTCCGCACGCCTGAACCCACGGTCTCTCAGCACACTGCTCTATCTTGTGCACGAACTCTCTCGTCCTTTCACTTTTCGTCGCGTGCCACAACAACCGTCCATGCAGCTGAAACCATGCTTCTCGAGGATTATCGCTCACAAAAGTACAACTCAATCTGGCCGCTTTGCCAATCATTTCGAGATGCTCCCTGTGATCCAAATCAGACAACCCATTTCCCTCAAGAACTGACCGTCCTTCCTCCAAGTCCCGTTCTACGCTGTAGATGCCAGCAGTCAACAAACGATGCACGATCCATCGAGGCTGCGACAACAGCCAAAGCAACTCATCTTTGTGTCCCGCACATCGAAGAATTCTGCAAAGATTATTGTGAAGGTAACAATCATCTTCACTCTTCCACCATGCAATCTTCAGACTCTCCTGACAATACACTCTTTTACAGCTTGACTGAACACCATATTGTGATTCAATCGTGGTTTCATCTCCGCATATCTCTCCAGATGAGAACAAACCCTCCTCTTGCACATGTAGAAAGTAGTTTCTAACCAATGTTTGAAAGAATCGTTGCGTTTCACACTTCTTCGACGCCTTGTCCACAGCAATGTCCACAATGAAGTCGTGAAGTTGAACGAAAACTTTTCCATCATCTTCTCTCATCTGCACCAAACTCACGTCAGTCAAAACTTCCGCTATCATCTCTGTGTCTTCCAAACTTTCCAAGTCCCAAAGCTTTTGCAGCATTCCAAGCGGGACTTGCTGTTGTTTTCGAAGAACGCACAATGCTCGAAACAATTTCTCATACTCTTCGTGCTCACAGTGCATCTCAACGGCTCCGAGAGAAACATCCACAATCCGAGTCAGTGACCCGTACTGTTCCGCGCATGACTCCAGTAGCTTAGATTTGTGAGGACTCGATAACATGTCCTCGTAGAAATCACTCCATGCGTCTTGCTTCCGACCTGCAGCCTTCCGCCCACACTTCTTCAACACGGCTCCTCCAACGATCCCAAATGCAAGTGGAAGACCTTGACATTCACGCAGAATCGCTTCGAATGCTGCTCTGCTCTTGGGTTCCAGCTCATCCCCCTCATCAAAACCAGCATGTCGCATCAACATCCGCCTCGAAAGCTCCCCACTCGTCTCTTTCTCTTCAAACTCAACCACTGTGTGCGCCCGACCCAGAAACCGTTTATCCCTCGTCGTGTACACCAGTCGACTGCTTTCGCTCACCATCGATGCAAGCACGTCCAACGAATCGCAGTCTACGCCGTTCACCATCCAAATATCATCTACCAGAAATAAACAAGTCTCATCGTAGAACCAGTCAGAACCCTTCTCACATGCTTCGTGAAGCGTTTCGGTAGCTCTTATATCCTCTGCAAGCTTTCGGTTCCCTGTTCTTTCCACGATCTTGGCTACACCCTCCACAAGGTCCCCAACTGCGGCATCGTTCCCAAGCTGAATGTACAGAGTACCCCCAGGGAACCGCCTCTTGATCTGCTCGTCTCCCGCAAGTCCACGTAGCGCACAAGTCTTTCCCACTCCGCCTTTCCCACATGCCACTAGAGCAACCACGCGCCCTTCACCCTGTCCAAGGATTGCGGCTCTCAGCTTACCTTCATCTGTGCTGGTTGTGGTGTAGTCCAGTGTGAGTCGAGGAGGGTTCACTGGAACAATGTTACGCGCAACATATTTATCGTGCTTGCCAGTCGTCGTATCGTCCACATGGGTTGAGGTCTCTAGCATTGGAGATATTCTGGTGTCCACAAAATCGAAAAACTGATCCAGATGTGTTTCGAACTTACCCAAGATCTGCTTCATCCGTCTCACACGGTTTCCAATCTTAGCCTTGTTGATTTGTTCCTCCAATGAAGAGAAGGCCTCAACGTCTTGTCGCAGACTGTTTTCAAAATCTTCTAACCTGGAGGAGACTATGATGTTGCATGCCGCATGCGGTTTCACATTCGTAAGCAGTTGTCGTGCGTTCGCAAAACGACCTTGAAGTCGGTGATGCTGATCGACATTGTCCCCGACGAGGTCCTTGCGTTGGAAGAAGTTGTTGACAGAGTTTTCCAACTTTTGCAACAAGGAAAGCAATGGATCAACGACAGCTGACGCAGCATCCATAATTTCTTGGAAAGCACGTTGGGCAACGAAAGGATTGGAGACGACCGATAAGCAAAGAAAGCTTAGAGCGGTACGGCGACGAAGAGCAGTATGAACGACAAGAGATTCGGAAGATATTGGGCTTGACTACATGGCTGCGCAGCGCGAGACAACGAAACCGCAGGCAGATATATACCTGCATGTTAGAGAAGCCCTCAACAAAATGACCAGTAAGTGGTAACCAAGAAAAAATGCGCTTTACCTCTTTCCTCAACACAGGCATCGTTGTCCTTATGAGTGTCCACCCGGACAGAGTAGTGCGGCGAAGGTTTTGAGTCCATCATTACGAACCTTTTTTCATGCTTCGATTGAAGCAAATCTCCATCCGCGGGAATCAGGAACGTTTACAACTAACACAGAAACGCTAAAATTTACGCTTTTTGTTAAACACCAGCCAAGTTAGCAGGATCTTGGAAATTTTGCATTGAGTGTACAGGTGACCCTCCCAAAATGCATTCTCTAAAACGGCATAACCTCTGAGTTTGAATCACAAAGCGGTCCATGGTTTTCTGAACCTTCATTCTGGACTTCAATCAAAGGTCCCTGCATACTGGATATCTGCATACTGACCATCTTTCGAACTAAACTATTAAAAACACCAAAAGTTTCTCAAATACATTCAATGACGTCTCGCTTGACTCCATTTGACTGAATCGGCATTCAAGGACAGCATTAGAGTTAATTCGAATTCACTCCGAGCAGTAAATGCTTGCAGCAGTTTTAATGTCATTTTTTATTTAAAAACAATACATACTCTTCATTCAAATTGTTCTCTGCATTTATTTCCATCCAAACTTTGAAAAGCATTCAAATGCTTCAAAACATATTCTAGAAAAACATTAAAACATTTTCAATCTCATTTCGTGGACGAAAAACATAATTTCAACATTTAAATATTTTCCAAACCCTTTCAAAAATTTTGTACATTCTGTAAGCAAAATTGAAAGGTATTAAAAGGAATAAAAAGTTTTGAAGTGTTTTTAATAAGTTTTAAATAATCGCAAAATATTCATGATCATCAATCTTTTTCTATGCTTCTTCTCTAGAAGTACAAATATCGGTAAAAATGATTTCCAATACCTTTCGGGACGCCTTTTCTCTGCGTCAGAAAAATATTTTCAATCGTACTATTAGTGAACGGAAAAAATATTTCACTGCATACTGAAACAGCGGAACTTTTCTCTCAAAACATACCGAACTACATCATTATCGTGAAGCTCTGTTCAAATTTTCTTTTCCTATTGCTACCACTCTGTGGTGCGAAACCCAGCAATGCGAGTCACACACCAAGTTGTTGGCCTTGCCTTTTTATGAGATATGCTCTGCGAAAGAGCCCTCCGTACATGCGGGTGTAAGACATCCCGTGCTTCGGAAATACCACGGAGGTGTGTTCGTTGTGAGACGAGAAACGGGCCGTTCTTACGGATCCGAAAAAAACTGAGGATCGGAAACGTGTGAGACGTGGTGTCCCAGGACGAAGAAAAAGGTGGGAAAGGAAAGGGAAAAGGAAAACAAAAGGAAAGGAAACCCGGAGGCGGCAGATGCGAAAAGCGGCAACAGATCCGACAGAGGGTGACAGTATGTATTTAGCTCACGCAGCAAACCTTTATACAGAGACGGAACACCACCAGGTGCTGGGTAAGCAGACACCTGCGAGATAAAATAGTCCGAAGACACTGTGCAGTAAATGGTCAGTATACCTGAAGGATCTCCCTGGATAGTATGTCCGAAACCCTACGCGGTGACCCTCCAGGAGGGGTTGTGCACGTCACGAAGGCGAAAGCTATCAGAACATGAAACCGAAGTACCGGGTTACCTTTACTTGGCCGTGGTGATGGCCAGGGAGCCATCACCCATATAGAACAGTATACTCTAACTATAGTACAACGAGATCAGCCACGGCATGGCTGTACACGTGTTGCAGTTGTGCAGCCTCGCCTTCGCCGCCAATGATTACTAATATCTATTCTAGATCTTCCTGAAAACCGGAAAAACTATCACACGCGTACACGCGGCCGATGACACCCAGTCATGACGTCAGCACCTGCCACCAGTCAACCCGTCAGGGTGACACCTTCTGCCACGTCAGAGCTCTCTGCAAAAAGGGCCAATCCTCATATAGAAATCCCTGTAGAGAAACCGCACGCGGAAGACATGAGTGTCGAAAATCGTTATGTAGCGCAAAGTGCATTGCACTACACACTCTTTTTGTCTTTCCTTCTGCTCGAAGCACAAGATCTATAATCTTTGGTACTGGAGTAGTAGTACAAAACATTGCAACAGAATAGAAGTTCTGGTACTGTCTTGTTCCGCAATGCCATGGAAGAATTAAAGTCGGAAAGTGTGGTGCAAATCCACCCGCGTGGCAAGGGCAACAGCCTCCTCGCGGAAGGAACACCAAGGTGCTCAGCCTTGCTCCCGTAGAAGGTAGGTCAGTAGCAAGAGCCCTCCGCTAGGGTCAGCGCGTGCCGGGTGTAAATCCGGGTGACCCCTACCTGACGTGCAGATGGAGGTTGAAATGGGCGAACCAGCAACGTAGCCGACGGTGTCGGATGTTGCACTCGATCGAGACCTATCCTTATCCACGGCGCGGATCAAATTATCCAGAAAAAGAGCCGTACTAATGAAGTACAGACTCGGGTGAGCGGGATAATTTCCCGTGACAACAGGGCCAAACCTGGTAAACAGAGCAGAATCATAAGCCGTGTGACGGAAACAACAAGAGAAACAAAGAAACTATAAGCCGTAACGACGGTCTAACGATTCCTCGGCAGAAGAGGCGGGATAACGAGTCCGTATTAGGCGGCGTTCCTCTCGATGGGGTTGAAACCGTTTGCAAGCGGCGACAAGTTAGAGCCAAAGGCCTCCTTGGAGGTTTACTTCCCCGTACAGTGGCAGGGGTCCTGCCACTATATATACGGCTAACAAAAATATCAAGAAAATATCTAAGTCATCCGCAACTGCCGGCCACTACACCACACGTGGCAATCTTGCCGTCCCTTGCCACGGCGCATCGGCCAATGCGGCCTTTGCACACGTGTGCAATGCACACTACCCTTCATTGGGAAATCCCAAATATGGGCCAAATAGCCAATAGCCTCTCATAATACGAGGGTGTTCGACCAGAAACGGACCAAACCATATGAATGGCATCCGCGAATGTATCCCACAAGGGCATTTTGCACTACAGAAAGAGCTATAGTAACATTACCGATCATCTGAAAGCTCGACACAACATTGTCTCTGATCGATCCTGTGGTATAGTAGCAGAAGCTACAACCAGGATGGTGTTCGGTGGTCGCTTGGCTAGGAGCACGCGGAGGGCTCAACCTAGAAGGTGTAGAAAGTATACCTGAGAGGTGTGAGAAGTACCGATCACGGTGAGGTGCAAGATAGCCGGCTGGCTTACCTGTACCACTTGGTAGGTGTGGTGACAGGCGCACGGCGTGCTAGTAAAACCTGAGAGGTACTGGTTACCCCAGAAGGTCGACTGTAGAAACCATAAGGTGAAATACTTAACCAGGAGGTACTTAACTTTATTATCGAGGGGGTGGCGACGCCTTCGGACTGACCTATATGAGGTGAACGTCGCCCTCCCCTTGCCACCGCGGTATTACAGCCACGTGGCCATCTGGAGGTGCACGGGGAGGTCCACCTCATTAACTAAATATTATAAAATTAACTACCGAGTATTAAACTAAGATTAGTAGTAAAACACCAACTTGGTCCCACGTGGCAGAGCGCCACCAGCAATGCACGTGGGAGGGCCCACTATATTACAGACCCCCCTCCTAGACGCAGGCACGCCCCGTGGCTGCACTGTCTAGACCGTTTCGGCGCGCCACGGCGCTTGGCGAATGGCCATCACCGGATCGGTTGATGTGGCCGCGCTCCTTTCTGTGCCGCTTCGGTATTGCACTGACCCTCTGCGGCCGATCACCGACCCGGTTAGAGCAAAGCTCGCCTGCTTTCCAACGTGGTTTCTGTCGTGCTCGGATACGTCTAGCGTCGCTTCGTGGCTCCGCGTCCGTTTCCGCTTCACCTTCTTGGTCTGCGCTCCTTCCCGATTGGCCGCGCCGGGACTCGCTTCGTATTCGGTGTTCGTCATCTTCCGAACACCTCTGAGGTATCGCGTCTCTGCGTTACCTGCGTGTGTACGTACGCCGTCTTCCCCGTCGTGGTATTCTGCTGCCTTTCTGGCTCCTGCGAAGCGCAGTACCGTGTCGGTTCGAATGCGATGGCCGACGACTCCCCGGCGTTTGGTTGCTCTCCCGACCTTCCACCAACTGGTAAGTCCCCTGGGGCCCACCAGTCGCCCGTTCGAAGCGTCGCGGAGCGTGCACCGATCCGGTTTGTGCCCGCCAAGAGCGCGGACGCCTGCGTCTGTGTTCTCGGAACGCTAGTTTGGTGGTCAAAAAAGGAGTATTGAGAATGACTGGGAAACCGGTGAAATTAATCAAAAATGGAGGTTCCAATTTCCTTAAAATAATTCCATACATTCAAATTTGCTAGTTTATCTGACGGCATAACTAGCATTTAACTTCACTTGTGCTAGTTAAAAACGTAGTGAAACTAGCCCTGATGTTCAAACTTGGTAGTTTAGCTGATCTCTTTGCTACCCTTCGTGGACGAACCGGT
>JASCIV010000100.1:0-44654 GCA_030374735.1 Gracilaria caudata
GCAGTCGCCGGCCGTTCTGTCTCTGCCGGCGACCAGCCAAGGCGCAAGGGCACCTGCCCTCTCCGAACTTTACAGAATTCGTCTTCAAATCTACCTGTAGCACTGCTACGTGTACCGATGGTAAGGTAAGGGCATGTAAGGATCTGTATGTGCCATGTAATTAGTTTGCAGTTTTCGCACTTCTGACACACCAGACGTGATTCGTGATGGATGATGCAGTCTTACGTCATGATGACGCGAGTATATTTTCCTCCTTCGCACCCTACAGTAGCCTCTAACCCTCTGGCACCCGTGGAACGAGGCAAGGCCCGTGGAATACAAGGGTAGGTGCTAGAATGGGTGTGATCCGCACCAGAGAGTATCGCATAGATTTGCTCTTGCGCTGCACGAACGTCAGCAACGACATTCTCCCGCGTGATGCGAAGGTATATTCTGAGGATCTGAGATTCATCCATCTCGGTCGCGAGCTGATTAAGACGTAAGACCTTTTCATGGCCCCCTGCTTCCCCGAACGAAGCCATTCAAGCTTTCTACCATCATCATGATGGTACAATCATGATGATTGTGCGGACATGTTTAAAGACTTGTGACGTTTGCGAAAAGCCGCCAAGAAGTGTCATACAATACATAGTACCCTTACTGCGGCATCGTGTTATATCCCCTTTCCCCTTCATTAATTGCAAGTTTATCCACCGCACATCCTTTGCAAATTCGGGCCGAAGTGCAGCTTGCTCCACAATCATTTCTCGATCTGAGATGAGCGGATGACAACTGAAGCTTTTCAAAAAGTAGCTGTGATTCGCGTCGAAGCGTTTCAAAGTTTATGTGTAAGCCGTAGAAACTGTACGTGTAGTTACAAGACACGTAATCACTTCACGCGCTGACCCATGAAGAAGAAATTTGCTTTCGTGTTCGTTGCCGTTTCCAACGGCAAAATCATTCCGACGTTGCTTCTCTCAAAAGCCACGGCGACGGACCGAGACGGTTACCGTGGTTCGCGTTGTTTCTGCCTGCTGTTCATACTGTGTATCTACTTCCTTCTTGTCAAAAAGAAGTAGCAACTACCCTTGTATTGCAAGGACTGTTGCTACTGTATGTACTGAGCCCGCGAACGATCCGCCAGAGCTGAGGAGCCTCTGCCAGCAGTTGTATGAAACAAAACGAGCAGCAACTTCGGCTCTTGTTCTCGTTTGTCCTGAAGACAGTGTCTTCCCTGCGTTCGATGTGCGTCAAACTATAAAAAGTGTTGATGCTCAGGGGCCCAGTCGCATGGCGACGCGGATTTCCGCCACGTTTGTCATCAATCGATCTCCACGACAGAGGCGTTGGTTAATGTAACCAATGCAGGCTCGGATGTTTTCTGGAAGCACACAATCTTCTGTGCACAGTTCACAACCTTTTGAGTCACAAGCGTGCTGCTTGTAAGGTTAGTTAAAGGGGGTTACAAGCAGAAAGTTCCTGCCACTGTATGCGGAATCAAGTCTCTCTGCAAATGCCGTGCTTCCCCACAATGCTTGAGCGGTGGTTGCGCGGAGAACATCAGACTGAATGCTCATTGGCGATTATTAATCGAGTGCGTTTGAGAAATTGAGCACATCCGCACGTTTTTGCTTCGGTTGCGCACACTCGCCCCAACAAGCTGAGCGATGCGACATACATATGAAGCTTCTGATATTGGCTGAGGAGATACAGTTGTGCACTGCACTGACTGTGCTCTTCCGAACGGTCCTCCACAGCCAGCGTACGATACGACGATACTGTACCAGATCGAAGGCACACTTGTTTCTCTCTTATGCAAAATTGTTACATTCTAAATCTCAGCGCGCTTGAAAGAAATGTGTTCTTCACGGGAGCGCGTTTTTAGCGATGACAACAGCAAAGCGCGACAAAGAAATGCCGAGTTGACCACTCCGAGGGAGTGGTCTTCCACGTCTGCAACGCCAACTGCGCTGATTGGCCACTAAGCTGCGATCCTTTCATGTCGTAGGGGAGCCTCTATTAAACGGGAGCAAAGCCCTGGCCGCTGCGGTGCGGAAAGCTTCAATGGCTCCCCCGCCCAACTCCTCACCACTCCCTGATCCTGCGCGGCGAAAAACGTCCATGCTTCCTGCCTCCAGCGGCATGAGCTGATGACAGAGCGTTTTCAATCAGCGTCGAAATCATCAGTGATGGCCGAAAGTCTGTACGCGCCTATCTGTTGGCGTGTAGATACCCTGACGCCCAACTGACGCAACACATGCCCATACACTTTATAAATACCCTGCGCACATTCCGAGCAGCCGCGTAGCTGGCACGGAGTCACTCGCAATCGCAGTCGCATCAGCTCTTCCCCATCCGTCTCCTGCGACACACTTGCTTCCCCCTGATCCCCGTTATCATGAAGTCATTCATTGTCCTTTTCGTTGCCGCTACGCTTGCCTATCAGGCAGCGGCCCAGTGCACAGGATCGGCTATGTACAGAGTCGTGTTCTCCAACTTCTTGACGCCAGAGAACTTTTCATTCATTCCCACCTTCCCTGCAACCGGAGTTAGCTTCTCGCCACTTGCCGGAGTGGCCCACTCCAACCGTATATCGTTCCTGACTGTCCGAGGATTTGCTTCACCTCAAGTTGAGCAGATCGCCGAAACGGGCATGAACGGACGCTTCCTCAAGGCAGCTGAGCATCTGGTCGGGAAAGGTGTCCTAACGGTTGCCGGCGGAATGGGTGCTCCAGCTGGAACTAACCAGTCTATTGTCCTGACGGTCGACTGTGAGAATCCGTTCATCACCGCTCTCTCCATGGTTGCCCCGTCCCCAGACTGGATTGTGCAGATTAACAATGAGGATACAGTGGCCGAAGACGGAAGTTTCATCCCGCGTATTGCTGGGAGTTTGATTGCATACGATGCGGGAACGGATGACGGAGACATGTTCACTGCTCCACCCGACGCAAGCTTGGACCTGCCGACTGAGCCGCCAAAGAACATTGCCCCTCTGGTCGAGGACCCCACAGATCCGTTCGGGGGCGCAATCATTGGGTTCTATGTAGTTGAACGAATTGATTAAGTTCAGGGCGCAAGCATTCATAAGCTTCATCTCGCTAGTCAATACGAGAGAGGCGGAGCCAATCCGTGGCCAGTTCAGTATATAAAGAAATTTCGCTGTTCATCTGTTTTACAACATGTGGACAGATGAGATGCGAATGAAGCCTCATGCTAGTTATGTTCTCTACGAGCTTCGTTGACCGTGATCTCGACGCTGCGAACTGAGATTCTAGTTAACTCCAAATCGGCTGTTGCCGATGGACTTTTGTCCTTGCGCCGATATCGGACTCACGTTTCGGCCGAAGGCCCCGTCATGCTTGAGTAAATTTCATCGCTTTCGTTCGTTCTGCAAAGCTACCAGCGTGGTGAAGTTCACGAAAATGCCAGGCAAACCCAATGGCGCCCTCGTACAGTCATGTATTTAGATACTAGGCTATCTCCACCGGTTAGATGATGATGGAAATTTAAAAGAGGGGCAAAGGCGACGATGGGAAAACATGTCTTGAGGAACGAGTCCCAGATGCAAGCCTTAATCTACCGCACGTCAAGAGATCGCCATCATGATGCTGGCAAAATTGTAGATTGGCCCTTGGCTACGGCCAGTGGCTCATCAACTGGTTCCATCGGTTGCAAGCGCAAGATACTCTGTACCGTTGTACGAAGGTACTAACGTCCAAGCACAGTTGTGTTCATAGAATTGCCCTTCACATTGTCCATACAGCGGACCCCATAACGATCCTCGAGATCCCTCAAAGGGACTATTCACATGATCAGTGGTCGGATCCAGTCTTTCATCCTTCATGCACAGGCAGAAAACGGGATTGTGCTAAGTTAGAAGCCCAACAGTTTTAACATCCTTCCCTTAGGCGGTAATGATCATCCTGACCATGTGACATGTGCCAGTATTCTAAGGGTCTTTTTCTTTTAACAGTTTGTATCCCTTCTTGACGCCTCTTTCGTCGGCAAACGGTGGACCAGGGATACATAAGCGTCAGTGGGCATACATATATGATACTTGGTTGCACATATGAAGCGAAAGAAACTTTTGTTGGAAGCGAAGTCCCTGGCCCGCTACCGAAACATGTACGATATTACGCAGGGTACGATTTCTTGCGGATAACGGTTATGCGGCCCGCTATTGAGGTTTACGCCCTTTGTGCCTCTCGAAACAAACACTATCAGATACACAAAACCATGACTGATAAGATACCAATGATCGACATCATGTCGAACATGACTTCTTTTCATCCCTCTATGAACCAATCTCAAATGAACTGGACATACAGGGGTGCAGAATAAGTAAGTACTTAGCACTTTCATGAAACCCATGGAGATGCGGATCGTGCCTCAACTCTGCGAGCATGCGAGGAGGCACACATTCGGAACTAGTCCGAAACTTTGTAAGGCTCAGACGTTACTGTGGGTTGGGGTCCGAAAAGAAGCGGCTTTCATCGACGGCGTCATAACTTGGGTGTCTTATCGCAAACTTTAGTCGTAGCCCTGAAGTTAAGCCCAACAAAGCAGCAACGGAAATAGTTGCTGGTTGGGAGGAGGTCATGCCGTCTTCATTCTGGACAACTGTTCAAAGGTGGCAGTGTAATCAGTATCTTCAAAACCATACGAAGGAACAGTGCTTTTGACGATGGTGAACCAATCCCCTTGGGAATTGGGGGACTACTACGCTTACTAGTCGACTTCATTTTTGGTCTTCTAGGCGACATAGGGGAGCGTAGGCTTCAAAAAAGACGCCATTGGTTTTGGTTCGGATTTTGAAGGGAACCTCAATTTTGATACTGAACGAGCGTTGAAGGTGAAGGAGAACGGGGAACGGGCACTTTTGATCAAGCAAGACACCTTACAAATTCTTGAGTTGCTGATAAAGAAGATGAAGCCTTCGGTTGAGAGACAAGACATCATTTGCATCACTTGAAGTGACGCTTTTGAACTGACACGAAACCTAAACATCGGCCATGGGAGCACCAAGAGCAGGGTCGATGATCATCATAAACAAGAAGTCAATATCAACACCTAGGAGAGGGAGGTTGATCATGCCAAACCGTTTGAGACGGCAACTGGACGTCTTACTTCTCAGCGGCAACTGAGAGGCAAATCTGAGTCAACAACGGTATGCAAGCAGAGTGTGGTGTAGGCTTGAGCCTCAAGCAGACAGTCAATAGAAATACTTATGAAGGTTTCTCTACACCACATGGTGTCTGTCTGACAGACTCTGAGAAGCACGCACGAGGTATCTATTTCCCAGCATGTTGCGACGGCGTGTTAATCCCAATCAAACTGGGCATCCCATCGCGTGGTGAACAATATATCTAGTGGCGGCATAGTTTGAAATTGAAAAGCCGGATATGCATTGCGCAGTTGTTTACCACCAAAAACTCTGGCTCCTAGCGGTAGCTCTACCACAGTTCTCTCCATCTCTGGTGAGATAGTCGGATTTTAGTGTGGATTTGGATGTGATGTGACTGCCAGTGCGGCTTCCGGTTGCGAATAGGAGCGCAATCAGGCAGTTTTGAGCCTTGGCGGGGTATTGGAGGAGGTCCATGCCGGCGGTCTAGCACAGTGAACTCGAGTTATCATTGCGCCTTCATAGACTTGTTGAAAAGGTGGCAGCCTACCTTTGGGTCTGGCTGGAGCCAACTTTTTGCTGGGATGTGTTACATGAGCAAAATGAGAATTATTCACTTGCACTGCAATTGGTATTATGAAGGATCACATGTCACATTATCGAGGAGATGCAGCAGCTTCACACGGTACAGGGCTGTTGAGAAGTCGAAGAAATCATGCAGCTTCGGACCATTCCAGGTCTCTTGTTGTTGAGGAACAATCGCAGTTTGCAGCCTTGCAGGGCCCTTCTCGTTGTTCGAGGAATAGTCGCAGTTTGCAGCCTTGCGGGGCCCTCTCGTTGTGCGAGGAATAGTCGCAGTTTACAGACTTGCAGGGCCCTCTCGTTGTTCGAGGAACGGTCGAAGTTTGTAGCCGTGCAGGGCTTGTCTTCGTTGTGGAAGAGTTACAGTCTGCAACCGTGAATGGTTTTTTGGGAGGGGGGGAAGACGCTCTACCAATTCGTTAAATGATGAACGATCAATCCTACTAGATCTCAACGCCAGCCTCCAGGACCTACGAAGGGTAGAACGCTACCTGTACCTTCTCGTAGATGATTGCATTGGGTTCAAAACTTTGAACAGGAAAGGCACACATTGCAGAGATATAAATATCATGTTGACATATCTCATATCTGACATGTATCTTGGCATGTGCGACATGTTGCTGCTGGCTTGCCTCCAGAACAAACAAGCAGCGCGATGGTCAAGATTTCCATTGGAACTCTTCATGAACGCGCATTCATTCTCGTTACCCTTTTAAGGAGAGCAGTGACTCGTCTTTACTGATGGTTGGTTTGCTGCTGCTGTCTTATGTACTGAGCTCGACTGTAATGCTGTTCCTCAGTAAAATATCCAAAGAGCGGGCCGCAGGGCTCCATACTATCGTCTACTGACGCGGAGCATTTTCGGGGCGCTGGAGTCCATCATGGACTCCAAAGCGCTCCGAAAATCCATAATGGAGTCTATGGAAGCCATAGCTCTGCCAAAACAGCCCGCGCTCTAGGGAACGCTACCTGAACGCTACTGTACCTTCGGAGTAGACGGTGGCTGTTATTTTGCCCTCTGCAGACTTCGACGCTGTAACACCCGCGCACGTGTCGCAAATCGTGATGTGCGATTGGCAAAAAGCGTGGCTTATAGTGTAAAGCTTCTCGCCTTCGGTATGTGCTCAACTTGCTGAAGAGTTGGGCAGCACAGGCGGACAGCTGAAACTCACCCGTCTTCACGAGCTGTCAGCGTGTCTTCCCACCCCAGTTGCGTCGCCGAACAACCCCGTCAAAGACGGTGACCACATTTTGCTGCCCTACCAAGGATACTTGTTATTTGTGAATCCTTCATCCTATCATTCTTTTTCGATCTTCATCTCACCACTCTTTTCCGGCCTTAGATACAAGCAAACAGCTCTAAACTACTATACTCTTCTAACTTTCGCATACAACGCCATGACTACAACAACCATTCGCCAAATGCCCATGGTATGCCCTGGACACAATCGCGGCATCGTCGAGCTTCAGTACTCACCGCCTGGATCAGAAGGAGTCTTTCTAATGTCCGCTTGCTTGGATGGCACCCCAATGCTGCGAGATGGCATATCTGGAGACTGGATTGGTTCCTTTGTTGGTCACAAGGGAGCAGTTTGGGGCGCTTGCATATCATCTGACGCTGCGCTGGCGGCTACTGCGGGCGCTGATTTTACTGCACGCCTTTGGGATGCTATCACGGGTCAATGCAAGACCGTTCTCACTCAAAAACACATCTGTAAATCTGTTGCCTTCTCGGCCGATAGCTCAAGACTTCTCACGGCCGGAAACACCAGCTCCATCAACATTTATGATGTTGCGGCATGTGAGGATACTCCGGTTGCATTGCTTACGCCAAAGGATTCCACTGGTACCAAACACAGCGTTAAACTGGCGAGATATGTCAATTCAGGCACGAACACTGTCGTCTCTGCCATTAGCAGCGCGCAAGAAGAAAAGGTGCTCTCCATATGGGATGTCAGGTCTGGCAATGTTGAGCGCAAGTTGCCCTTGGGCTCTGCTTGTAAGTCAGGTGAGCTAACCTCTGACGGTAAGATTCTCACTGTGACAGGTGCCGATTCCACGTTATCAGTTTACGATCTTGACAAGATGGAACGCGTCATGCAGATAGATCTTCCGGAGCATACAGAGAGCGCAAGTCTTCGATACCCTTATATGGACAAGATGGTCGCGGGGGGTCAAGATCTAACGGTCAGATTGTTTGAAGTTGCGCAGGACGGCACAGCCGTGGAAAGAGAAGCAAACAGGGGTCACCATGGGCCAGTTTGGGTTGTCCGCTTCGCTCCAGATGGAGAAAGCTACGCTAGTGGTTCTGATGACGGTACAATTCGTTTATGGTACGTTATTCGCAAGAGCTTTTACGAGTTGTTCGGAGCAACATGTTGTCGTTAGTTACTAACTTGTTATCTACTTTGATTTAATAACCATTTCTAGGAAAACCACTGTTGATCCTTCCCTAGTAGCTTGATGGTTCAAAAATCAAGATGGAGAAGATGACATTCATTTCATTGCAAAACGTGGAGATCATGAAAGGATATGGATTTCGACGCTCCTATCACTGATGCACGAATAACCACATTGGGAAGCGATAAGCAGCACGAAGCCATCATGTTGGTGTTTGGGAGTGAATCACACCTGGTCAGGTGTAGGGTGGTGAGAGAACACGTTGATCTCAGCAGCTTCGATTCCTAAAGATGTACTGATCAGGATGATGAGGCCATACCGTCGATCATAAGTCGGAATCCCTCACCAATATCTTGGCCTTCTTTGATAGACGACAAAAGTCCCGGCATGTCTGTGTTCATGTCGAACATGTTGGACAAGAAGAGCAGGGCGTGGAAGTCAGTGAGCCTTTGCGTATATGACAATTCGTTATCGGCGAGAATCTTTTTGAGGTCTGATGGGCCCTGCGGTGAAAGATCCCGATTTTCAACCGCGAAAGCAGTTCGCAGCCAGCTGTCGCAACTCTTGATTGGAATGTTAAGCAGAAAGAACTCTGTGTGCACTTTCCGCACGTCCTTTCCTTCAACCAATACATCCTCCTTGCACAACACGCGTCCAGAGTTGGGCTTTTGCTGGTCCTGTTCTTCAAATATACCGTCCACATACAACTGCATCGCGAGATCAGATATTTGGTAGGCTTCGAATAGAGTTTCCCCAGTCTCTGCTGTCGTGACAACCATGACGACAAATGATTTCTTTTGTTCATCCGTGAGTTGTTTAGCCATACGTGCAGCGAAAACGACGTCCATCCCGGATAAAATACACTTTCTAGGCCGGGCTGAAAACACGATGCCCACCCTTTGTAACCCCAGCAGCTGAGCAACAGTATCTGCCCTCTGAGTCATATCACCCTCGTCGTCCAGCTTGTAGCATTGGTCTGAGCCGCTTTGGGGAGGCTCATAGATAGCTAATACGCGCGTTTCGCCGTTATCTGTTACATCACCGTAACAAATACCAACTCGCTGCTGTTGGAATCCTGTGCGCGCAATGTAGGCCTGAAACTGTTCGGCGGCCTTGTTATCCACTAAGACGGCAGTGGCATGAGCTTCGGCTTGGGCTGTGATCTTAGTTTTCAGGGCTTCTAACGCCTCCATAACTGCGACGCTCATACCGCGTCCCTTCCACTTGGCAAGCTCGTTTTCATATCGCTTGCGTTTGTCCTCCTTTGGCATGCAGTGTTCGCACATTCCGCGCGGACCGTGTCGGCATGGCGGTCGCCACGCAGCTGTCTGCTCGCTTCCAGCGTTGTTGGCTGTGGCGGCGCTTGACGCAGAAGGAGGCTGCAGCTCTGGTGCGGAGGACTGTGGTGAGAGTGAAGCTTGTGGTTTAGAGGGAGCGGTAGGCTTTGCGACGCCTTTTATGAAGATAATGTCTCCATGACGTGCATTCTCGAAGACAAAGGGTTGGGTGAAGCGGACGTCTGAGTAGAGCGCGAATTGGCCTTCCATCTTGTCTAATGCCTCGATCTTGGCGCCGAGATCCTGTAGGGTTTCACCCTGATCAAGGGTGACCCGCTCTGTGGCGCCATTTGGAAGTCGAACTCGCAAAATCATAGGAAGAGGTTGAGGAGTTATGAAGAGCGACAGCAGAGATAACGGATTAGATCCGAGCAGCGATTGGAGGATGGATGGAACAGGGGCTTTAAGCGCGGAGAAACATGGACAGCGCGATGACTGCGTGGAGCTGTATGGACCAGTTCAGAAGCATCTCGATGGAAGGGGACGGATGACATGGAGGGTTGGCGTGGGCAAGATGCGGAGGATCGCACGCTGTGCCACGGGCCGAGCTGTGCTCGGTGGAAGTTCCACCGTGCACAATGTTCCACCGTGGAACGTGCGCTACAGTAGGCAGACAGCGAGAAGCAACCTGCTCCGCAAAGCGAAAAGAAACAGCCAATCACCAGAGCTGCTGACCATGCTCGCCAGCAAGGCGGGCGCTGTGGCTGGGTGAGCGACGTCTTAATGCATGGATGGGAAAGCCCCCAGCAGCGGCGGTTATCTCCAAGCCGCCTTCCGGGCTCCCGTTCAGCGTTGTTTTCCCCGACGCGCCGGCGATTGGTACGGTTACAGAAGTATAAAGGTAAGAAGGTACTCGAAAACGACGCTTGGCGGCTTGCATGCGGACGCAGCCGCAGTTCAAACGGGCAAGGTTGTTCCGCGCCGTTCGCTGTAACTCCGCCACCACTGGCTTCGCTCGTCCTCCTTACCAATCCGCTTCTACTCTCCGGCCTCTTGCCTGGCCTCCAGTATGCCTGTGCTCCGGCTATCCCTTCTGCCTCAGTCTTCCGCACGCACAGCGAACTCCGTTGGGCTTCTGAGTAAGCCTTGTGATCCTTCTGTCCTACACCACCTCAACCCCTTAATCTTTACGCAACTACTTGCTCGCGTATGAATACGTATCAAGACGAATGGTGTGGTGGATTGTCAAGAGTAGACCGCAAAGAGATTTGCACTTCCGTTCTCGCCTTTTTGATTCGTAAGCTCTTTACTCTTTTCAATAACGACTGCATTTACGGTTACACGTCTAACCTCCCATATGTGAACAAGAACACAACCCAAACGTCTCCCAGCAAAGTCTTGTTGATCTTGCTTTCGCTCTTGAGGGAGACGCCTACAACGAATCCGCCTGTCCCATCTATTACATTGAAACACTCGTGACCAAGTTGCATGAAGTAAATGCATCCACGTCCGCCACCGTCCCTAGTCAAACCAACAGCTCCGGCCAACAAATTCTTTGCGAAGTCGACTGGAGAACGACATTTACTGGGGAAAACCGCAACGCCGTCTTGCGACACATGGTGCTCAAACTGACGAGTATGTAAGCGTCTTTCTCACATCAATCCAATCCTGGTATTCCGCAAGTTGCCACTAACCGCTGCGGCGCTTTTTCCACAGCTTTCAACCCAGGAAAATCCCTACAGGAAATCACAGAAGCGGCAACAGTTTTCGAGTGCTGCACTTTTATCAGCGTTGACTCAAAGCTGAACTACCTCACCCATGTAGCACAAGAGCTTAGTCGCTGTGAGACACACCGCACGTTACCTGCACCTTCTGCGGAAGT
Organism: Gracilaria caudata; assembly: GCA_030374735.1. Taxonomy (NCBI): domain Eukaryota; phylum Rhodophyta; class Florideophyceae; order Gracilariales; family Gracilariaceae; genus Gracilaria; species Gracilaria caudata. Next base: position 11,246 of record JASCIV010000100.1, read on the forward strand.
ACTGGCAGTGCTGCAACAGTGTCAGAGTCAGCCGAGCGCAGCTGACCCTCAAACCCCACAAATACAACCATTTACAGGTAGTCTGTCCGTTCCACCCACTCCATCGGGACCACAGAATATCTTAAATTTGGAACCTGGTGAACTTATGTCTTCTCTATTCGAGCAACCAAACTGGAAGGATTTGCTCACGCTTGCGGATCGCGAAACGATTGTAAGACATATTTATTCCAAGCTACCCTGTAAGTTCCGTCCTCCTTTTAGACCATTCCAAGCTATAGCTTGTTCTCATGCATAACAGAATACTTACTACTTTCTGAAATACTAGCTTTTGACCTCAACGAAACGGTGCAACAGAAGTATCAACGAGCAATTTCCCTTGAACTTGACGCATACGTACAAGCTGAAACGGGTTGCTCTTATCTCGAACAGCTGATAGCAATCATAGGACGTCTTCAACCAGAGTTCGTTTCAGAAGCTATTCTATCTTCGGATCGGAATGAGGGACAAGATCGGCAATCAGCTGTACAGACTAGTGTTACGGCGTTTAGTAGTGTAACAGAACAAGGGTCAACCGTCTTTGGCCAACAATGAAAGTGCAATCTAATACAAACTGCGTCGAAAGAAGATCACGTTCGCGACGTGCGCTGAGTACGTCGGGTCACAAGATCTGTATTTATCATCACGATGATCTTTCGGTGCTTCTGTGCAGTATCTACGTGCTCAAAAGCCCACAAGTTTGAAGATTTCGACTTCGACAAGACTGGTGTTCTTACCATGCGACGTCTTCCATGCGTCTCATAGCAGCTTGAAACTCGTCTTCACAATCACCAATCCCCTGCGTGGGTATTTCATTGCAAAAGTCTGGGAGCATCTCACTCATAATCTCAGCCCTGCTTTTGATCGGTCTTCCAAATCTGTCCGGTACTCCCTTCCCTGCATTTCTCAACTTTGAATGCAACTGCTCTTTCTTTCGCTTCTTTCGCGTAACATACTTGACAATGTGTCTCACGAAGCTTGGACGCATCCACTGCCCTTCGTAGCCCTTCCTCCTCAATTCTATCGCCACCGCCAGTGAAGTGTGACATCCCTTGTCTATAATTTCCTCGATTACGGCTCGAGCCTCTTCCTTCGTCACGTAGAGTCCTTTGTGCAGCGTTTTCGCTTTACGCCTGGCCTTTCTGCTTATGCGGGAGAGCCGAGCCATAGTGATTTGGTGCTTTATATCCGCGTGCATGAGATCGAGAGCACTGCTCATTTGCTCGTCCTGTAGATGTGGATGCTCATGGAGCAGATAGACCGTCCGACGCAAATTCTCAGCGACTTGTTTGGCTTCCTCTGAACTGTATTCCATTCCGTTCGGTAAGCTTCTTAACGTAATAGCAGTCAATGAAGATGCTTTTGGGATAAGAAACCCTCGCTATATATATGCTGAACAGGGATAGTGAGCAATGTCTAACGACATGGTGACGAAGAAACCGTACCATTTGAGATGGGCTTTCCGGACGTTGAAGCGGTAATGTGAACAGTCATGTTATTGTACTCTCTCTCTGATTGGCAGGGAAAGATGAAACTTGTCCTCGATGTCTAACGGGATTGGGCTCCATCACAACGTTTTTTCTTCTTTGATTCCTACATCTTCGGTCCGCCAGCCAATCCACCGGAGCTTCATCAAAATTGGTTGATATGTATCGCACCATGCTGCCCACAAAGTCCCTTCTCCACACCCTAGCGACCATATTGGAAGAACGAAGCTCATGAGCATCCTCTTTCTCATCCGAAAGGTCGAACAACGAAGCGCTGCATTTTCGAATCTGTTTTGGTCTTCCTTGTTGGCTAACTGTAAACGAGTCTTGCAGATGTTGGTCACACCAGGAGATGACTTCGCTCATTTGCTCACGAAACAGAACATCATCCTGAATGATGATGATATATTCAACATTGGCTTGTTCTGTGCAACGGCGTAGCACCTGCGCATAATCCAAAGCTTCCTTGCTTCTCCACTTTACACGATGTTCATCGTCACCCAACGTGAATTTTCTTGGTTCAACAGGTTGATCCTCTCTTATAGCAAGTTTGAGCCAGCTGGGCAGCTCAGTAACAGTCGATTGAAACACATTATGCAACCAGAATGGACGTGTGGCTGGCACAAGATCCATATCATAGACTGTGAGTTGGCGCAAATCAAGGCTCTGGTTTGTTGCTAATCGCCAAGACTTCACCGCGTTACTGACATATTCAACACGCACTCCATCCAGTTCGCGCGTAACGCTGGGCATACACGCGACGCCCCGGGCTTGGAATTGCGGATGTTTGTAATCTTCAGCCGGGATCCGAGAGTTTGAGAGAACATGCTCATCATCGGATGTTGCGTTGGATGGGACTAAATTGAATGGTATGGGTTTAGATCGGTTGGATTGAAGGACATGAGTTATGAGTATCACGGACGCAGTGAGCAAGGCACAGAGAGTGAATGATGCTCGAAGCAAGAAGGTGGATCGTTTGGAAGCGGATGAAGGTGGAGATGGATTTGGTGTTGTGGCTGACGAGGTTGCCAAAGCCCTGCGGCGAACAGCTGAAGGCATCGGATCGCGTTGCCTGACATGGATGTCAATATGCAAAGGGATGCAGGGTTGGGTCGACTAGACTTCGCGGAATGCATGAGATCCAATTCCCCGTGTTCAAGAACTTCACCAATCGAGCAGACTTCAACACCAAACGGGTCTGTAGCTCAATTGGTAGAGTGCTCCCTTAGCATGGGAGAGGTACCGGGATCGAAGCCCGGCAGATCCACAGCTCTTCTTTTGGTTTTATTGTCTCACCGTATCTCGACAAATGTCCACGCGGCCACCTTCGTGTCTCTATCTATCGCCGCTTTACGCACCTTTGCCGAATATGCATAATACAAGGGTACAGTATGTGCGCGGGACCCAACAACACGTGCGCGCGCCACCTCCCGGCATCGTCAACCCAGGTCCACCGGGACTAATCCATCACCTCACCGCTACCTCCCATTGCCAGCCGACATTCCTTTTGCCCTCCTTGCCTGTGTTCCGCGATCATGAGCGATCCATCGGCATCCTCACCAGTTGTGCAACCTTCAATTGAAGAACTTTTGGCAGCAAAACTTTCAATCACATCCTACTCTATTCATGGCGTTAATCGAACCAAAGAAAAGCTCATCCACAAGGTCTTGCAACCGGTTTTATCAACTGGGGGCGATTTTGAAGGCGTCATAAACGACGTTTCTACTGCCGTGGATCGATTGAGATCGACAAATTGCTACAAGGGAATCGATGCATTCATTGATCATCAACATGATAAGACCGCCTCCGTCAGGTTCACTTTCACTGAGAAGTCTTCTGTGCAACTTACCACAGGTACTTCGATTGACACATCCAGCGAACGGGATGCTTCAATGGACGGAACCTTGAGCATTCGAAACTTGTTTGGCGCTGCTGATACACTTCGTTTTACACTGGCTTGGATTGGTGCGACGTCTGCGTCAAGATCATTTTCGAAAAACCCCTCCAACTCGTTTAGTGCAACGTATAATCGACCGTTCGTGCTTGGTTTGAACTCTTCCATGTTTTCAAACGCTTCGTATTCACAGCTGAATCATTCCGAAGCTTCTAGCTACAATCTAGTCACCAGACTTGCCGATTGTGGCCTACACACCGTTTTAGGAACCTTTACGTTAGCCTCCGTATGGAGAAATCTCACCCATGTTCAACCAACCGCTTCCGCTCTCATTCGAGATGATGCGAAGCACACATGGAAGACTTCTCTAAGACATCGCGTGGAATTTGATTTGAGAGACAACATGGTGATGCCAAATCAAGGTATATATGCGTCCTTGACACATGAACATACTTTGCCATTTGGGGACATTCGGCTATCAACCGTGGAGACAGCCTTTCAATCACATTTTCCGTTGGTTGCTGGTGCCGTTTTGTCGCTTTCCTCACGTCTTGGCGCCCATTTTTCAACAAGTCGTGTGCAAACTCCCGATCGTTTCTTTATAGGTGGTGCCAACTCCTTACGTGGATTTAGAACAAGGGGTGTCGGGCCGATGGACGGAAAGGATTCTATTGGAGGTGATGTGTATTACACAACAGGTTTGATGTTATCACTCCCAATGCCGGACAATTCGCTACTGTCGCAGTTGTTCAACGCGAGATTACATATGTTTTTGAATGGAGGCGATGTCTGTGAAATGACTGACATGAAACAAGCAATTGGTGAGTTGAAGGGTAATGGATTGCAAGAAGCTGCTACGAAGGCTTTGGAAGGAATTTATGGTGGAGTAAGGGTTGCTGGTGGTGTGGGTGTGGCATTTGATACTTCCGTTGGACGAATTGAACTTAACCTTTGCAATGTGCTTAAGAGTTCTGTTTCTGACCAACCTCAGGTTGGCTTTCAGTTTGGAGTCAGCCAATCTTTCTTGTAGGGGAATTCCTAGTGTTGCATTAATATGCATCATTTGCGTCTTGACGTCTTTTTGCAGTTTCATAGACAGGGGTCTTGCTCACACACGCAGTAAAGCAGTGCTCCTGATATTGCAAGCAGTTGACCTTGTCAGGTACAGGTTTGGGTATACTCGTCTTTCTTATAGTCGAGCCACCGTCCACCCCGAAAAGTTGCATTCCCTTTCTCGCCCTTTGTCGCCACGATGCATTGGGTGGACTCTTTAAGGAGAACACTAGCACTTCGTGTGCAAAACCTTTTCACTATGAACGGCAATATCCCCCTCATAGCTTTTGTTGCTCCTGACACAACTAATTTTGTACCTGAAAGAGATGGGCTGCTACACAAGAACCTGAGTGCACCCCAAAATCTGGACATTTCCTGCATCGCTGGAACGACCCTGCTCATTAAATCAAACCTCGACGTGACGAAACCTTAAAGGCTGTGGGCTCGCGAAAACTTCTGAGGCTGCCTGAACTGTGCAGTGCAAAGTGTGGCTCGTTCGTTTCACCAACTTCGTATGATCAGTCTCAACAACTACAAAGAGAGGGGCTCTAACTTGAATGATCTTTGCTTCATCTGTTGATATGAGTTCTCTCACTCTTGCTCAAGGGGCATCACACGATCCTAGACTAAAGGTTTTTACAGGCCACTTTGCTTCTAAACCATGGTACCCTGACCGACGTCAAACATTGATCATGGCAGTTGCAAAAGTCTAACTTTGCTTTGACAGGCTTGAGCTTTCGTGGTTTAAAGAAGTTATTAAGGTAGAATAAGCTGATGTCGCCATGTCTTTCAGGCAGGCACCTCGATGGAAACTACTTTCCTAAGTAACTGTGATCTCAAAAGATGTGTGTACTGCTCATATACCACTTGAATCACATATGACGACAGACGGGGAAAGACAAAAAAGAAGAGGTGATGGTATCCCCAGTGTAATAAATCACTATTAGTTCCTCAAAGTTTGTCGAACGGCACTACTTATTCTCGTTATACATGTCCAACAACTCTTGCACGTCATCCTTACTACCTATAATAAGCGGCATACGTTGATGCACAGTGTTTGGAATAACGTCCATGACGCGTTCCTTTCCGGTCGTAGCAAGTCCACCGGCCTGTTCAACGATGAAAGACATTGGCGCGCATTCGTACAAGAGTCTCAGTTTTCCATTCGGGTTCTTTTGGTCTCCAGGATATCCAAACACACCACCATATAACAGGGTACGGTGCACATCGGCAACTAAACTGCCAATGTATCTCGATGAGTACTTGACACCAGCTTTGTTGTCACCAGTCTTCAACTTTTGAACATATTCTTTCAAGACGGGATCCCAAGCTGGGGAATTGGCTTCGTTGAAAGAATAGATCTTTCCACGTGTTGGGATCTTCATATCTGGGTGCGTAAGAATAAACTCGCCGATTTGCGGGTCTAGTGTGAACCCATTGACACCATGTCCGGTGGTAAGCACCATCATTACAGATGAGGAGTACATGCAGTAGCCCGCAGCAACGAGATTAGCGCCTGGTTGCATAGTGTTGTACAAGCATGTTAGTTCGGTCTCGTCAATCTTGGACTCCCAGTCAGAGGCCAAACAACCAGTGTTTTGTACGAAGATCCCAAAAATAGTACCGGTAGCAATTCCAGCATCGATGTTGGAGCTTCCGTCAAGCGGATCGAACACAGCGACATAGTTTCCAGAGTACACCTCGTCGACCATGACCGGCTCATCCTCCTCTTCTGACGCAATTACGCCCATTTTCCCAGAATAGCGCAAAGCGTTCTTCAGCACCTCATTAGACAAAACGTCAAGTTTCTTCTGTTCTTCGCCTTGCACGTTGATCGAGCCATCCTCTTGATAGCCAGTCAAGTTCGTAATTCCAGCCCGCTGCACAAGCGAAGCAATTTTCTTGCACGCGAGTTGAATAGACGACATAAGCGACTGCATGTCTTGCATATGCTCCAAGTCAGTATTATCCATGGCAGTCTGAATCATGTAGCGCGTAAGAGTCATAGGCGATGTGTCGGAATGCACGCTCTGGGTAGGCGGGGCAACGACCATTGTCGGCGCGCGCCGACCGCGCACATAGTGCGTAGAGCGACTCTGTGCGGAAGACACAGAGCTCGAGGAACGAAGTGGGACAGCGAGGGCGGGGATGAACGCAGTCATGGTCTGGATCGCAATGAGGAAACCGATGGCGAGCTCTGTGGAAACGGCTGCGATGTTTGCCGTTGCCGAAGATGCGATGCATCGCGGCAGAACAAGAGCTGAGGCAGCTTGAGCTGGAGAGCCGCACGATGGCTGTGTGGTCAGCACGAGCTCGATGCGACTGGATTTTGGATCCATTCTTTTGAAGTGTGGCTGACAGCAAGAAGCGCGTGTGAGAGGGCATGGCATTGCTGCCAGCTAGGAAGGCGAGGTGGCGCCGTGTGTTGCTTTGGTCCTACTTCACTGCTGACTTCACCTCAAGCTGGGTCGCCGGACGTCGTCTCGCGCAGAGGACGTGCCCGAGCAGCTTGAGCCCGTCTTCTTCCGTAGCGGCCTGTTCCAATCACGTTCTGCGCGGCTTTTTGTGCCGTAAAATGCATGCGGATCCACCTCCTTCGACGCGGCTCGCGTCTTCGGACGGAGGGGTTGTGGGCAGCAGTGGGCGGTTTGATTTGCTTACTGATATTGGAAACATGTTGAAGGCTTTTATTGGCATCAACTTCATGTATGTGGCGTATGCGTTTTCGAATGCGGGCTTGTGGCGTGGCTCTGTTGCACTGATTATCATCACCTTCATCACAGAGCATTGCTGTTTGTTGCTTATCGATGTTAAGAACGCTTCGCCGGTTTCTTTGCCTACTTCCGCTGTACCCGAGCTTTGCCTAGACGATGCGGAGTCTGAGAAAGACACCTCCACCTTAGAAACTCTTGAATATTCCACCGAAGAAGACCTGGAAAACCAAGGCGAGCAAACGCACCTGCACCAAAATACTTCGTACGGGGATATAGCAAGAGCTGTGGGCGGGCCTTCAGTCGGTGCTGTTATAAACCTCGCTGTCGTGCTCACGCAGTTCGGTTTTTGCGTCGGCTATCTAATATTTCTATCGCAAACGCTTCACGACCTCCTCAAATCCTCGCATGCAGTGATGTGGTTTGTGCTCTTCCCTCTTCCTGCTTTGCTGTCAATTGCTCTACTCTCTTCAATTCGGTCGCTTGGCCCCTTCTCTATACTGGCAAATATTGCCCTTTTCATTGGGTTCGTCTCTGTCGTCACGTTTCTAGCAAAGCATTTTCGGTGGCAACCATCAAACCCACCAATAACTAGCTTTCCTCTGTTCTTTGGACAGATGACAGCTGCACTAGAGGGCATTGGTTTGGTTGTTCCTGTGCAGTCGTCCATGAAAGATCCCCATCGCTTCCCTTTAGTGCTCAGAATCGCGCTTGTATTTCTGTCAGCAGTTCTTATGGTCATGGGCATTTTGGGCTTTGCTAGCTTTGGTGATGGTACCAGATCCATTATCTTACTCAACTTTGGTGATTCTCCCATTGTTGTTGCGGTTAAGATTGTTCTTATGATCGGTATACTGTTCACTTATCCGCTGCAAATCGTTCCTGTTTTCCAATACTTTGAGCGTGTCTTTTTACCGCGGGAAGCAGTGGAAACCCAGACTAGTAGCTCACCAGAGGTGTCTTCGTCTACTGTTTCGGCAATGATCTCATCCGGTTTCTTTGTAAGCGATTGGCGCAGAATTAGTATCAGATTCGTGATTGTGCTTTGCACAGCCCTAGTTGCCGTCTTAGCTGGTGGAAGTTTTGGTTTATTCCAAAGCTTAGTAGGATCTGTGGGAGGTACCGTTCTTGCGTACTGTGCCCCACCGGTTCTGTACAACATGGCCTTCAAGGATAGTATGTCGAGATGGACACGATACAAGAACTTTGCATTGGTGCTTTTCGGCGTGCTTGGTGGACTGCTTGGAGCGTATACATCTGTCAAGGAGATTGTGGAAATTCACAAGGGCAATTCCAAACCAGTTTGATCGTCTTCGCCTTGTGTGGACCTCGCTCCTTCGAGCACTTAATTTTTGTCGGACGACAAGGCCTCCTCCAATATGACTGAAGGGGGCGCCCCGAAGCGCTGAGCAGCATTGTCATGGAATACAACAGATGCTCGTTCAGGACATCCAGGATGCTTCACTTCATTTTGCATTCTTGCTGTCTGGACCACTACGTCGTTCATCAGTTTTCTTCCTACAGAACTTTTTTCATGGTCTCAATTCCGCACCCGGCTAAGTTGGCGGGCCTTTCCATCATGTCATTAACTTTATTTGTTTGTTGAATAATTATCCCTCTAACCCAAACTGTTCCAAGTCTGCCATTCAAGCATCTATTATGAGAGGGGCCCTTGCTTTTTCTACAAGCTGGGTCTGGCACAAGCGCTGATCTGGTTCCAGTGTCTCTTGTCGGTATCGAAACCCGTCTTAGGGCGACGACGGACTGTGAAATACAGCGCACTCTGTTTCAGTTTCAGTCGGTCTTTTCGAAGTAAGGTATACTACCATCAGTTTCTGCTGATACGATATGAGTCTACCGGAAACGTAGGGAGCTTCGGTAGACCTCGCTTCGAATGACGTCAACGAGCTATTCGTTTTCTAGCTAACGGATAGTGAAACTAATCATGGTATGTGTAAATAATTGAAACACTTGTTTTCTGTTGCGACTGATGTAGTCAAGGTTTTGGCTACCCATTCTAAACTTTTTCTTTCTTGAGGGCACCCTTGAGCCGTTGATACGTGCTTCCAAAGTAATTCACATGGCAGCAGCGACCTTGCAGCAGCTGGCACCTCCAACACCATGAAAATTAATTCGCGCAATGCTTGGTCAAGCAGAATCGTTCCAATTTTTCTTCGGAAACCCAATGAGTTGCAAGTTATCCAGCGGCGCTTGGTACACATCAGAAGTCCTCTCTTGTCGCTTTTCCGAAGACTGGCTTCTTGTATCTGAACGGAAATCTACGTTAATAGGGTTTTCTGCACTCCAAGTTGCTTGTGCTCCGAATTTCGATGATGGCCTTGATGAGGAACGCGGGATTCCTTCATGATGAGCAACCTAGCTGTAGTTGAGGGGTATCAGTTCAGTGACAGAAAGAACGAGAGGGATGAAACGTAACCCAGGATAAAAAGAAATGAGCCAAATCCATTGAGTATGCATCAAGAGAGCTCAGTAAATTCTGAATCATGGGCATCCGCAAAGGAGCTGAAACAATTATTGTTAACTCAGAAAATTGATATCCAAAATGAAGGCATTAGCCTTCTTACGTCGCCCCATGATAGTTTGTTTTTTTTCCTTAGTATGGTCAGCTACCTCGTATTGCGAAGCAGGAGGAGATGGGCTTTGTGCTTCATTTGCATTTCGAAGATGAAGTGGACCTCTACTAGAGTACTAAAGCGCTCTCAGATCACGCTTCGAAGGCTTTCCACCTGCATTTAGTGATTCCCTCTCCTTCAGATAGTAGAAACTAAATCAAGATAACGCCAATTTGATGACATTAGGGTTTCAAAACCCGTTTTGGGTGTGAGCGTTGCATGTCGCCATTTCGCAACGACTTGTGGAACGCAGGGTCAACGCCATGCATCATTTACATCACTTCTATTGTGCGCAACTACCGAGTAGTGTTACAGCATATCATGACACGAATGAAACGCCTTCCCGGCGATGGATGCGGAAGAAGAGAAGATTGTGTACGGATATCCCGATATATGCGTCCACAAAGAGTTAAAGAACTGGAGGCGCAGGCTCTAGTTGTTTGCCGCTCCAGTAGTAGCTTTGCCCATTCTACTTGGCCACCGACAAGAAGTCTCTCAGTGACAGCTTGGAACAGAGCAGCGATCTTCTTCTGTAAACAGACCGTAGCCCCGCCGGTTACGCTGGGGTTGGCAACAAACGTCGCCTGCTTGGTGAATGCTGGTTATGGCTAAAATACTACAGCAGCTCTTTCGGACAGGCGCTTTGTCCCGAAAATCGACCAAAGCTGGAACTGTCCACAGTAACAGCGCCGTTGTGATCATGCACTATGCGCAGGTACAGTTGGGCCGCAAGTGGTGGGCTTCGACTCGGGTTCTGTGCAGGACAGCCGCGTCCGCCGTACAAAGGAGATAACAGAGCCCTGTGAGAGTGCAAGCGTTGTGCGCACTCCATCGCGTCTCGCTCGCTGCTCGGAGATGGCGCTCGTCCTATCCGGTTGCAGCTCGTGTTCTCCACACGAGACAATAATCCAAAACGAGCTAGGGATGCGAATCTGACAGCCGCGGCAGCAATGACGTGTATGGCGCATCATGCGCCGTGACTGACAGCTCCAATATCGATGACGTGGTGCGCAGCAGAGAGCCCTCGCGTGCGCCTCTCCGCGGAAGCGCGTCCTCGTTCTGCTCTGGCAGCAAACAATGCCCTTATGCGCCATATTTCATTGCAAGCGGTGATTGTGCCTCTCTGTGGCCTTGCCGTTGCGCGAGGCTACTTCGTAACCAAGGCGCAACGGGTTTCTGTTTGCACCATCTATCTCGGCCCTGACGCCGTCCCGCTTCATTGCCTTTTCCAGCCATCTCGTGTTCAATTCCTCCACCCTCCGGTTTTTGAACCACAACCCCATTGCACTGCTTTTCAACTAGGTCCGAAGTTCTACGTTGACGGTTGCAAGCACTGCCCACCCGAACTGCTGGCCCATCACATTTTCTTTCACCGGGGCCTTCACGCAATCGCTCCCAACCAATAGCAAACCAGCGTCTGTGAACGAGCTACCATTCTCAAGTATTCGCCTTCGACCTCATCCTTGGTAGTCGCGCCCTCTTCTCTTCCACAAGAGTTCTCTCCCACGATGACAGACGTCGTCGACGATGCCACACTAGTGCGAGAGGTGTCGACTCTCACCACACACGGCAGTACCCTGTCATGGAACGGCCTCACCGTCGACGTCCCACTTTCCAAGAAGGCAGCAAACCGAGATCCTGAGAATCCATCCACCAAGCGCATTCTCAACAACATCTCAGGATATGTAAAGCCGGGTCAATTGCTGTTTTGTATGGGACCGTCAGGTTCTGGAAAGTCTTCACTACTCGATTCTCTTGCCGATAGGATTAAGCTTCCAGTTCAGGGAACTCAGATTCTCGATGGAAAGGTGAAGACGCCACACGCTTTGAAGGCCGTTGCCAAATACGTCCAGCAAAAGGATGATTTGTTGGGTGTGTTGACTGTACGAGAGACTCTACAAACCGCCGCAGAATTTTATCTATCCGACAAAGCAGCGCGTCCGGCAGCTGTGGATGAGGTCATTGACATTCTTGGCTTACGTCCTCACGAACACACAAAGATTGGAAATGCGCTTGTGCGTGGCCTGAGCGGTGGTCAAATCCGTCGAGTGTCTATTGGATGTGAGCTGGTTGCCGCGCCTCAGCTCATCTTTCTGGATGAACCTACCTCAGGTCTTGACAGTGCCACTGCTTTCCATGTGATGACGGAGTTGAAGCGCATTGCAAAGACCACGGGTATGGCCATGATCATCACTGTGCATCAACCCAGTGAGCTTGTGTTCGAAATGGCCGACACTCTCCTGCTCATTTCTGGTGGAAGCACGTGTTACTTTGGACCAACGAGTAAGGCAGCTCCTTACTTCTCTTCTCTTGGCTTCTCCAAACCTGGCAAAACTTCGGACATTGAATGGATGCTTGATTTAGTGAACAAGGACTTTGGACATCATGATCACGTCGAGAAGTGCATTAGTAGCTGGCCCAAGTCTGAACTCGCCGCAGACCTAGCACAGGAAGTGAAAGAGATGGAAGATTCATCTGAAAAGGAACTGGGAGGCATGGCAAAGAAGCTCGAGCGTATGAAGTATGCCTCCAGTTTCACGCAACAGACAATAACTCTAACTCGAAGGGGTGTTTTGAATACCATTCGCAATCCTGCTGTTCTGTGGCTCCGATTTGCTATGTACTTGATACTGTCACTCATGATTGGTCTTGTGTGGCTTCGTCTGGGGACCTCTGCTTCTGTCATCAATGATTACAACTATGCGCTGTTCTATATATGTGCCTTTATGATTTTCATGTCTGTTTCAGTTTTGCCGGCATATCTGGAGGAAAGATCTGTGTTAGTTCGAGAGCGGGCTAACGGTGCGTACTCTGTGGGGGCGTACATCTTGTCTCACACCTTGTATGAAATCCCGTATGTCTTCCTCCTGGCAATAATGGCTTCATCCGTGACATATTGGCTCGTCGGATTTACTCCAACTGCTCGACGTTTCCTCATATTCGTGGCAAACTTGTTCTTGTCCCTGTTCGTTGCAGAGTCGATTATGGTGCTCATTTCCGCTATGATTCCCATTCTGATTGTTGGAATCGCGGCAGGAGCAATGTCATTTGGTCTTTTCATGTGCGTCATGGGTGCATTTATTAGTATTGATCGCATTGGATGGTGGCTACGATGGGTTCGTTACGTTGCACCTCATTTTTACTCATATTCCACTTTCCTTGTGAATCAATTCAAAGATACGACGTGGGATGCGTCTCCAAATACTTTCCCGCCGTTCTTGGAGCCCGTGGCTGGTGAAGAAGTGTTTAGATCACTGGGACTTGAAGAGCGCATGTGGGTGAATTTTGTTGTGTTGATTGCAATGGTTGTGTTCTTCAGACTGGTGGCAGCGATTTGGCTACAGGTGTTCCTCAAGGGAAAGAAATGAGATGAGTTCTGTGCCGGCTGTTTACCAATGACGTTTGCTTCCACGGGTGTTGATTCGCATGTAATCAGGTAACAGGTTACTCATATATGGAATGTGCCGTGCTGGGGTGGTGCAATAGGGAAAGACCAGACCATAAACAGTCATCACGGACGTCGATTAAGCTTTTTCGTACTCCTGTCGAGGTTGAGTGTGGGTGTACGTGCTTTGTGGGCATGATCTTTTGTTTGACGTGAGTGAAACTTCCGCTCACAGAACGGGGGTTCGGGACAATTTAGTTGCATAGACTCTCAGCCAGGGCTCAAGCTGAACGGCTTGTCTCCACTTGCGTAGTGTAGAGAGATGGCACAAATCCTGGGATTATCGTGATGCTGGAACACGATCAACTTGGTGCAGATACTGGTATCTCCATATGTTTCGTCAGTTTGCCCAAAAAAGTTAGCTGATCATGGCAGACGAGTCATCCGTAGCTTGAGCAAAGCGTGACAGGCTAGTATGGCGCGCATTTGTGGTTGCTTTATTTATTACATAACCTCACGAGGAACACCGCCTGATATTGACGGCGACGTCATAACACCTCAGACGGTGGGCGGATTGAAGAACAGTATTGTTGAGAATGCTCCACGTGCCACCATGAGCGAAGCACACAGTGTCATCGGGCCACGGGCCACAACTCCACTCCCGTGCGCATGAACAGCACGGAGCACTGGCTCGACCGAGTGGTGGTGGTAGTGGTGGTTGCACCACCTGGCGAACAGGCGAAGGTTTACTCGTGTAGGTTTTGAACAAGCTGTCGCGCTACTTTTGCGCGGATTAATATCTCTAAGCCACATGTCACGATGTGAAGGCACCAAGTGTGTTCGGTGAAGTTGCTGCGCTAGTTTTGTCTACGTACAGTCATGGTGATGATAATGATGAGGTACTAGGGCAACATGAAGCTTTTGGGAAAAAGAAAAGGAGCAGGTGAACAAAAGTTTGCACGTATACGCTTTGAAAGCATTCTTTACACACACGGCGAGAGTCAATAACAAAAACACGACGGCCAAGTTCCTTGAAGGGAAGCATGCCACATCGAAACATAGAATTATGCAGTCAGCAAAACACAAAGCAACAATTAACAAGTTACATGCTCAACATCCATTACCACCAACCAAACAAACAAAAAAAAGAGCAGTTTGAACACAAAGATTGCAAAATACCGAGCACGAAGCCGCCAGCGAGCCACCAACAAAGCCGCACCTCACTTGTTGAGCGTGAGCTGCAGTTCAATTGCATCGCCTTCTTCATCGGCGGTCACCCTCAGCTTAAACTTGCGATTGAAGATAGGATCAGGCCAATAATTGGGAGTATTGCCCTTGTTTCCATACAAAAAGTAGCGTCCAGTCCAGTCCGTCCATACCAAGCTTCCGTCAATATAAAAGTCAACCTTCGAAATCTCCCTTGTGGCAACCACCTCCAAAGTGAGTTTGTCATAGCGCGAAACATCAACCACCGAGTCACTACCAAGCTCCCGCACAACCTTTCCATCCGCAACCAATTGTACATTGGTAAGCACGCTATTTCCCTTCACCGCGTCGTCCACCGTATCGGCCGATACCGGCTGCTGTTGAGCGCGCTGCACGTCAGAGTTACCCCCTGCACGCGGCAAAATTTTGACGTCAGCACACTGATAATACTCTTCCGGGTTCCTAGTAGGGCCACACGGTTTCTGCACACGCGTGACGCCGCCCCTAGCACCGCTCTGTCCAAAGCACTGTCCCCAATTGCGCGGTCGATCCGGGCCATCATAGAACGGAATCACACCCGGAGGGTTACAAGTGTTGGCAGCAGACCAGAACCAATGTAACACACAGTGTTCACACACGAGATCAGGCGGTAAAATCCACTTCATCTTCTCATTTCCCATTCTCTCCTGCGAGTTTTCCGGCTTGGTTGCGCACGGTAGATACCAACGCAACGGATAATTGCGGTCAATCGGCGCGCAACGTTTGTCAAAGCCAGAGTCACAATCGGCGTCTGGGGCGCGGCGCAACGCGTAACAATGACCCTGTCTGAAACAGGCCTCGGAGATTTCGCCGCCGCATTTGGCGACATCACAGATGTGGAATTGCATGAAGCCGTTATGATGTGCAACAATGTTCACCTCAGTAGTGACCACGTCTCCCTGCGTCCAAGTCCTCGTGATCTGAGCGCCAAAGTAGAAACGACCGCCTCTCATGTGCTCCTGTTGTCCGCCCACAGGGTCTCCACACACGCCGGCCCTCCAGCGAAAGTTGGGTTTGAGCGGCTCGAACGGCACCCAGTTATTATTAGCGCGACGCAACTGACTCCGAGCAGCGGCGCCAGGCGCATCATCCTTATCTCCCGCCGGGAAATGCGCCTTCAAATCACTCGGCGCGTCATTCCAAATTCCCTTGCCACGATTGAACTTGTTGGCAGGATTGAGCACACCCCTCTGGAAGGGGTCAGTCATGAGTCCATGAGCGCCGACGCCGCGCAAGCACAGCAGCGTCAGCAGCGACACAGCGCACAGCTTGGAAAGCGACGACGACATGACGAACAGCGCGACTCAAACGCACAGGCAGGTGGCACAGACTGGCGCGCCGCACACACACACACACACATGGCGACGCGTGCTTATGACCGCGTCGCGCAGCAGCGCGCAGGTGGCAGCCGCTCTCAGCGCGCGTCGCATACGCTCTCCGTGTGCGCGCGCGACGTTCCGCAGGTTACGCTCACCGCGCCGCGGCGCGCAGTGGTAATCAGCGCTGAGCACACGCAGCCAACATGCGCCGTGGTTCGCTACCCGCGTACGTCATCGAGGGCACTCTCACGACGCATCACACGCGCACGCGCCCCAGTCACGCGCGGTGCCACCCGATGTTGTCACGCCCGCGCCACGTGGCCACCGAGCGCACGTGTGGCGGCGGCCGTCGATGATGATCGCCGCGCATGTGTGCGGATGGTGCGCGCGCGCTCGCGGGCGCTGACGGCGCGCACGACGCGCGTTGCGCGAGCGCGCGACGACGACGACGACGACGACGACGATCATCGTGATGGCGATGAGCAGAATGTCGGTGGCGCTGCGCGTGGGCGCCGCGGCGTACGTGTTGCAGACGCATGTGATCAGCACCACGCTGGCGTTGGGTCCCAGCATGCAGCCCACGCTCGCGCCGCGCGGCGACGTGTTGCTCGTGTCGCATCTGTTTGCCAGCCGCGCGCAACGCGGCGACATTGTGGTGGCGAAGAAACCCACCAGCGCGCGTCGCAGCATCGTGAAGCGCGTGAGCGCAGCGTCGGGACAACGCGTGTCGTCGCGCCAACTCGCGACGGTACCGGGTGATCATGTGTGGCTGCGCGGAGATAATGAGGCCGCCTCGACCGATTCGAGGAGTTATGGCGCCGTTCCCAACGCGCTTTTGCAAGGGCGCGTGTTGTTGCGCGTGTGGCCGCCTGCACGCGCGGGTCGTCTGCCCTCAAAGCGCACGCGTATCGACGGCGAGTAGACAGAAGCGATTTTGAGGTGCAACGTGTGGTGCGCACGCGTTGTTTGTTGGCGCTCAACAGCGTTTTCAGGAGTGCCAGTGGTGTGTCGCTCGCGAGTGCGGTCGCAAGGCGCGTCGTGTTCCGCTGCCCCGCTCCATCTGCAAAACCTCGTTCCCATCTCCTTCGCCCCTCCTCCCCCCAACCTACCCCCAAAACTCCGCCGCTCCCGTCGCTCTTTGTTCCCGTCCCCTCTGCGCGTCACATGGCTCCGCGCTCGCTGTCCGCTACATGCGATGGTTGGCACACGTTTAACGCCACTATCTTTGACCCGGTGCGCATTGCGGCCATAGCGCATCTGCGTTACACGCCCATGCGTGAGCGCGGTGCCATCATCATGAAGACTAATCATCCGGCTGAGTATCGGGTTGCGCACCATGCTGCCTCTGGACAGTGGGACCTTGTGCCTACCGTGAATGCTGCTACGAGTTCGTCTGCCGCGCCGTCTATCAACGACGCCGCGGCGCATCATTCGGAACGTTCGACGTCGTCGGAAAGTCCGAAACGACATCACGACGCGCCGGTGGAAGGCGGGATGAGCAGCATAGCTGTGATGTCTGCGCTGAAGAAGAGCGCTACGCACCGACGCTTTGACATCACGTTGGCGCCCAATCGACATTTCACGCTGCACCCGAGTGCCACGTCCAGCCGCCACTTTGTGCTGCATGAGCTGCACGCCGGGCCGTCTATCATCTCGTCGAGCGCGAGGTCGGCGCCGCACCCGTCGCAGTTTGACCACGACGACGTGCAGGTGGCGTCGTTCACGTGCGACGGCGTGTGGAAGCGCAGCTACTCCATCTCGGTGGAGAGGCTCATTCCGGACGAATTGGTGGTGTTCTGCTTCTGGCTGGTGAACCTGATGAACAGGAGGGCGAATCGCGCCGACCCGGCGCATGTGCACGGATCTACGTGAGTGGCGGCTGTGGCAGCTGGAGCAACTGTTTGTGTGTGTTTTGCCTTCGCGAGAGAGAGAGAGAGAGAAGATGAGAGTGTTGTGTACGTGTGCATAGGAAACGGCGCCCTTCTGGCGCGCAGCTGTGGTTTGTTAATTAAATCTTAGAGATTCGCGTTTCGAGAGAGATAGACGGGGGGATGACATTTCACCGGCTGCGAGCGGCTCGAGTACGGCCTGTGCGCGCGCGTGCGCGAGCGGTGCGGAGCGGCTGCGGCTGCCACTGCGCGGCATTTTTGATGGGGGGCGCCCAACGTGTGTGGTCGCGAGTGCGGTCGCGGCTGAGGTGCTGAGCTCGCGCGCGCCATCCATTGCGCGCCCGGCGTGGTGTTCGGCTGGTGAACATGAACAGTGTTCAGCTCTGTTCTCGCCAAGTGTACGCTTGTACTCACCATTGCAGCGCTACGGCGCATGCTTCACATGCGCGCAGCTCCAAGCTCCGCCTCTCAGGCTCGCCGTGTGCCATCGGTGTCGCGCCCCGCAGCCGTTACCCTTGTAGCCCATTCGCTAATATTATTACCCTACAAAATCTCTTGGCGTCGTTTGCTCGCGTGTTCACCAATCATTTGGGACGCTACAAAACGATCATTCATTGCTACAGCCGTTTATGCGCGCCCTCTGTGTTTCCCCCTCCCCTCCACAGTTGTGATGTCATTTAAATGTGCTCTGTAGACACGCACAATCGCCTTGGTGAAGAGCGCCAGAAGCTTGCGCTTCGTGCAAACGTACGTGTTCTCTGTGCCCACACGAAAAAAAAGGGGCTCACGTTCGCACCATTGCAGTTCAATCCCACATGTCCAATCCACAACACAACCGCGAGAGCCGCGAAAGCCGCGAAAGCCACGAAAGCCTGTTGCTCGCAATATCAGTGCAGTCCGTTTCGATACCTTCGAGTACGAACGTAAAAACGTTACGTTGGCAATCCGGTGGCTCCTCCATTCATGGCGTGTCGGAGTCCACATTCGCCACCACTCGAGATCGACTCTTTTTCTTCCTAAACAGCAGCGCCACAACAATCGCGCACACCACCACAGCAATCGATCCAGCAGCAATCGCAAATATGATCCACGCTCCCAACCCACCGTCATCACACACCACATCTTCAGCGCACAGCGCTGTGCCCGTCTCCCTCACGTACGCCTCAATCTCATCCGTCACATTGAGCGCAATCATACGAATGGCGCCCGATTCGCTCTGCGACTCGAAATCATCGTCAAGTGCCACGAAACTCAGCCGTCCGTCGGCCGCCGATTCAAACACCACGCTGAATTGATCCACTGCTTCTCGAAACATACCCGAGCGCCATCGAATCACATTGTCCTGCGGAAATGATTGTCCATCCGTACCATCACAGCTCCTACTAAACCGTAACGCACCGTTAGACAAGCTGTATATGATAGAGTACGAACTGTTTGATGTTGAAGCTTCTGTTTCAAACTCTATGGTAGCGCTGTTCTCATCGTCTTCCTCAAAAAGTGAATTTCGAATTCGGCTATTGTTCAGCAACACTCGCACATTACTTACGCTTTGAATATCGGCGAGTCTGTAAACATTGCGCCGAAACTTTGTGTTCACTGTGTGGGGAAAGGTTATCCTTTCGACGACACTCAGTGAGCAATCTCTCTCGCGACGAAGTCGAATTTGAACGCCGCAAAGAAACGTTGGCGCTTCGTTCTTGTTCACTGAAGCGGTGCACGCCACTTCTTGGCCGCGAGTGACGCCCACTACGCAGAACATGAAAATCGTTACAAGCCTAACCGTATGCATTCGGGAAGCACCGGCCGGCGAGGGCCGAGCATTCATTGTGACGATTCTTGTAAGGCCAAACGCGTTTTGGTCACTTTCCAAAGGTGCGGGGTGTGTGCTGACGGTAGAACGAGCGATGGAAGCGAGTTGCGGGTAAACCGGCTATCCTACCTTCGTAGCAGTGTAGCAGCACCCAAAATGAAATCAGGCAGCTTTCTGCAATCGTTCGTTTGTACTGTACGAAGGGTATATCTCGAGTTTTGGGAATTGGACGTTGTCATCCGATAGGAGGCTCAATGCGGCTGCAAAGTAATCCGAACGGCTACTAGACGTGTGAATGATACCCTCACGTGCAGAGGAACACGCTGGCTTCTCTGTTAGCTCGCAATCAAGCCCTCTTTAGCAGTGCTAAGTTAGCACTGACCTCTGGCACGCAGAGTCTGGGTATTAATAAGCCTCACAGAACAGCCATCATGGCTGTTCCGTAATCCTTATGATACAAAGGTCCCTGTAACACACGTCGCCGTTCCAAATTGGAACTTCCAATGTCTTTCCCATCCCCCTTTTTCCCGTTGCACTCCGTTTTCAGCAAAAACGCGGCAATAAGCTTTTCGTTTTGTATTTTTCTGGCTACAGGTAAGGATGACAAGCGCAGCCCAGCGCAATCGTGCCGAGGTGCAACGGGGCGCGTCTCTTCTTCGTCATGTCGTCAGTAGCTCGACGCCGCCTTACTGACAACGAAAAAGCATTGGTAGGCAACTACCTCCGTACTGCACGCTGAGCCCTGAGGAGCATAGCTTGTCGTATCAACGAATGTTGTGGAAGGCTGCATTTCGACGTGCGAAATTCTCGATACTTAGGGGCTAGTTCCAATGTGCAGGAATGCTCTCGTTGGGACAGAACCTAAAAGAGATTCCCGTCCTTGGATCGGGAAGGGGAAGGTGAGTGACGATGAGATGAAGGGACTGCCATCATGTCCTGACATATCTATGAGGATCAGGATACGTTCCGTATCTGCCTGTAGGTAGAAATGCAACACAAAATCCGGTCGTGTTCCGCGTGGCGAGAGAAGAGTCCGGCAAGAGATACGAATAATCCCTTTGGTGCCCCGGCCTACTAGTGTACACTTCACCCAATTGACTGCTCTCATATTCTCTGCGTGCTCTCGTGTTCAACAAGAGCTGGCGGCCTTTCTTGTCGGTTTCAAAACCCGCCCGTATTCGGCCATGCTTTGTGTTGCCCACAAATGCTGCTTTTTGGAGACAAGCTACGACTCGTCGTTTGCTTCCAACCTGACTCGAAGACATGTCCACCGCGACCGCCGTAGTGTATGGCACCATCAAGTTGCGATAGTGGGTGCACCTAAAACAGTATCTTACTGGCCCACGGCGCCCGGGCAGGGAATCTAAACTACGATGGCAGAATGTCCCCTCGCCTCCGCACTGTGCGCCGTTTCACACCGAACACGTTGACATTGTCAACTTGACAAGTCGCTAGACTCTGTTTGCGCGCAAGAACGATGCTCCTGCGCCGGCATAAGCGACGGACATGACGACACCGTGTTATCTTACACCCGCCACATTAAAACGATCCGTAATTTTCCAGACGCTCCTGTCTTGGGCCTCTCTGTTGTGACGTCGAGCCACCACACATCCGTTCCAACGCCGCTCTCCAGAGTGCCGTGTTTCATAGTTCGATCGCCTCATGAGACCGAGCCGTCCTCGTTCCCCTCCCTCCCCGTCCCAGACACCAACCATGTCTGCTTCCAGCTCAGATATTGACGAACTTGACGATGACCGGCGCCAGACGGAGGCTGAGATTCTCAGTAAGATCCACCGTTTGCATATCCAACTGGAATCTGTGCGGGGAGAGCCAGTCGACGACGATGAAGAGCCAACACAGGGAAATGGCTCCAGCATTGGAAGCAGGTCCTACACCAGACTGGACAATGCAGCGAACCAGGGAGGCCGAAGTCCGCGGCTGATTGTCGTCAGCAATCGATTGCCGGTCACAGTCTCAAAGACAGATACGGGCGAATGGAATTTTCGAGTCAGTTCTGGTGGTTTGGTCAGTGCTCTTGCGGGTGTCAAGAATCAAATCCCCTTTGTTTGGGTTGGCTGGACTGGAAGGGAGGTGGCCTCTTCAGACCAGGAGGATATGAGAACGCGTCTTGTGGAGGAAATGAACTGCTATCCGGTATTCTTATCTGACGACGATGCGAACCTCTTTTACAATGGTTTTTGCAATGACGTTCTGTGGCCTCTCTTCCATTACGTTCCACTACCAATCGTGTCGTCGGACGGAGAGCGAAAGTTCGATTACAAGTACTGGGACGCTTATTCTCGAGCGAATCATCGCTTTGCAGATGCCGTTATGCAGTTATACGAACCTGGCGATCTTGTATGGGTGCAAGATTACCACTTGATGTTGCTACCCAGTCTCTTGCGCAAGCGAGTACGAGATGTGACGATCGGCTTCTTTTTACACACCCCATTTCCAAGTAGCGAAGTGTACCGGATTCTTCCCGTTCGAAACCACGTGTTGCAAGGCGTTCTGGCAGCGGATCTGATTGGATTCCACACATATGACTATGCTCGTCACTTTTTGAGCGTATGTACACGCATACTGGGCTTGGAAGCGAGCCCGAAGGGCGTCATATACAAAGATCATTTTGCAAACGTTGGCATTTTCCCGATCGGAATTGATCCAAACACTTGGATTAACGCTTTGCAAACAACTTCCGTTAAAGAGCGTATCCTTGATTTGGAGGACAAATTCAAGGGTAAGAAAGTACTCCTCGGCGTTGATCGATTAGATTACATAAAAGGAGTTCCACACAAGCTCATGGCTTTCGAGGTTCTCCTGTCAAAACATCCTGAATGGAAGGATAAGGTTGTTCTCGTGCAAATTGGTGTCCCAAGCCGAACGGAAGTTGATGAATACAAGAAGCTTATAAGTCAGACAAACGAACTGGTTGGACGAATTAATGCTCAGTACGGAAGTGTTGAAAATGCTCCTATTGTATTCATCAATCAGTCAGTTACATTTGACGATTTGTGTGCATTGTATAACATTGCGGATGTTGCAGTGGTGACGTCGATCCGTGATGGAATGAACCTCGTCTCATACGAGTACGTCGTATGTCAACAAGAACGTCACGGTGTTCTCGTTTTGTCAGAGTTTGCGGGATCCGCTCAATCCCTTTCATCTGCAATTCGCGTAAACCCCTGGAATATTGAGGAAGTTGCGTCTGCGATGCATGAAGCGTTGACAATACCAGAACGAGAACGGGCACTGAAGCATTGGAAGCTTTTCCATTATGTTACAAAGCACACAGCGGCCTTTTGGGCAGGATCGTTTGTCGCGGAGCTACAGCAAATCGAACGCCTAACGAAAGCCCAAGAAGTGCATAAAGCGAAGCAATCGCTATTGCGAATATCCGTAGACTTGATGCCCGAGTTGCGGCAGCGAAGGAAGAGACTGTTCATTTTTGAGTACGAGGGCACACTCTGCTACCCTGCTACTCTCCCTGATCTTGCCATCCCCACCGTGCCAATTCGAAGGTTTTTGCACAGGCTCTGTTCAGACAGGAGAAATGTGGTGTACATCATGTCCGGAAGATCCGGCGAAACGCTAGAAAGCTGGTTCGACGAACTCGAAATTGGTCTCGTGGCGGAGCAGGGCTGTGATATTCGTCACCCTGGGGAAAGGACGTGGGATTCAACGATCGAAGATGATGATCAGACATGGAGAGCAAGTGTGTTGCCAATTTTGCAGTACTTCACCGAGCGAACTCCCGGTTCGCATCTTGAACAGAAGGAAAAGACGATCACATGGCACTTCAAGGACGCTGATCCAATGTTTGGGTCCTGGCAAGCAAAGGAGTTACAACTTCTGCTCGCTGAATCATGTCTCAACCTGCCCGTGGAAGTAGTTTCTGGACACAAACACCTTGAATTACGACCCGTTGGAGTTTCCCGCGTGGGAGCCCTTCAGAAGATTTTATCCCGCTTATCTGAAGAATTGGACTTCGCTTTTGCAACTGGTTCTGACAGAGCCGATGAGGATTTGTTCTCGTTCCTCAACCAATATGTTCGAAGTGGGGACGGGCGAGTTGTTACCTTGACATGTCGCATAGGAGGCAAGTCTGACAGTTCTTCTGCTGAACGATATGTCCCTGATCCTGACACATTTGTTCGTATGATTCGGGAGATCGGGCCGACTGGTAACTCTTCTTCAATGAAGAGAGAGCGCTCTTCGAACAATATAACTTCTAACAGTATCTTACGGAAAGGAAATCCAGAAGCCAAGGAGCGTATCCAGCGGATTAACGATGTTCACCGGAGTCGAAGCTACGATGGTAACATGGTGGCTGCTCTACAAAGAGCCTCCCAATCCAATTCTCGAACGATGCCTAGGCCACGAAGAACAGAATCCCCTCCGTTAAATGCTGAGCGTTCTTCAAGTCATGCCGAGCTGAAGACGACAAATAGCTCCTAATATGTTATAAGCTTTAACAGAAAAGCATACGGGCACGTTGCAACGTTGCGTTGGAGTGCTACGCGCACAAAGATGTCTCTGCGCACAACACGCTGCCAAGAGCTACATCTATCTTGGAAGTGGCCATTTTGTATCTATTATGTGCTCGAAAGTTTTCGTGTGAAGCTTGGAACTGGAAATTTACGCTGCACTACCAGTGAGATAGTTAACCTAGATACCCTGCGGTACCTTATCAGTTATGTATAACTTAGACTGAGCTATGAGCCGACAATACTGAAGTTACTCAGCTTGATTAACACAAAAGTAACCATCAAGAAGGTGCAAGATTGTAATTAATATAATGAAAACAGAAATGTGAAGTAGCCAACCTAGGCCGTAGAACTTTTTAGCGCTCCAACTTTGACAGCGTACAGGGCTTGTTCCTGAACTCTATGGCGAAGAATCAAATAAGGTTAACATTAGACTGGTAGCAGAAGAAGGTTGTGAGCTCTGGTTTCTGCCAATGGCAAGCACGCTCAGCTTGGAAGAGCCGAACAGCACGACTTGAGCACCGCGGGCCAATTCTGCGTGCATCTAAAGAGACCCGGCTGAGGCAGACGAACGACGCGTCAAAGGGAAGGGTAGAACGCTAAACCTTCTCTGGCAAGGTTAACATTAGGGTTAGTACACGGTGTTCGGGCACCCAAGAATGGTACTCTTTATGAGCTTCCCGAGAACGTGGTTGTCGCAGCTTCATTGGTGGGAAAGAAAATGGGAATGGAGGTCTGGTATGGTACCTTTGTAGCAAGTGGTTTACAGTAACTCTTCCCTGACTGGTCTTGCGTTACGTTAGAACATCTTGCAGCTGTGAGGGGAGAAAGTCACAATAGGGGCGTTTCGGTACAAATTGATGTTTTACATGTCGAAACAAGCAAGCACTACGCTATTGACCTTAACGGGGAGCAACCTAGCCCCATCCATGAGCGAAAACGCAATCCGGAAATGAGAAAATTGCGACGTTGGGACTGAGAGATCGGTAGTCAGGCAGTTGGTCTAATCCGTGGCCAATTCTTCTGTTGAAAAAGATGATTACATTCCAGCCTTGCGGAGTTTGTGCATAGTCCAGTGAAGCATCTTCTGTGCGCTTTCTGGGTGGCGAACATCAAACATGGTGAGCGTAGCGTCATCATGAGTGGTCTCCTCCCATAGATGCGTGAATACGGAGTTCACCTTGACCATTCTCCTCTCACATGATACCATGGTACAGTATTGCTTGTAGCTCACAGGCTTGCCGCTGATACGAAGCATATGATGCTCAGAGGCGCACGGTAGTGTGGATTGAGGGCAGTAAGCGTTCACGACGTTTCCGACCTTGTGCACAAAGGTGTCAACAGTGTGTCCATTTTCTAGGAGGTAGTTCTCGTCCACACAGACCGGCTCTGATGACTCTTCAGGCGATTCCTCTGGCGATTCCTCCGGCGATTCCTCTGGCGATTCCTCTGGCGTTGCTTCAGTGGTCACCTCGGGTTCAGGGGAACCCTCCGCATCCTCCTGGCGAGCAGCCCATGAAATCTGGGGCGCACAATGGGCGCTTGACAGCACCAAAGCGAAGAGCAGCACCGCCAACAACGAGAAACGGATCATTTTGTTTTGTTGAGTATGGGAGAACGATGTGAAAAAAAAAGTTACGAAGGGAGGAGAAGTGCTCTTGTTTGGACTGGGAAGGATGAAAGGCGCAACAAGTGGTGATGTGAGGAGGCTCGCGTGTTAATGGAGAGATCGGCTGCTGACGGTGAAGCGTTTAAGTAGTGATGAGACGTTTGTTCATTGTTGGAAATGCGAAGGGCAGAACCTCCGCGTTTTACAGCGAGTCGCGTTGCAGTTTCGTTGCGGTGAACTGTGAATTGCCCATCAAAGCGCCCCATTTAATGCAACTCTGCAGTCACGCGATGCCAGAAAAACGCATATCTAAACGTAGATTTAGATGGTGATTCATATTAGAAAAGGCGCCCATCTGGCATTGGTCAGATGTTAACGTGCACGTCATCATCCACGTAACCGGCGCACTTTGGGCATAACGATGCACTTATTCGGAATCCCTTAACACGCACATAAACGGACAACTCGCACACCCTGAGTGCCCTTCGTTTCTAGTAGATATACGACCGTTGGAAAGCAGCGGACTACCGCACGTTGATGAAGCAGGACCTGGCTGCGATCATCGCACGATACTTAACAGTGCCAAGTTGCGCTGCTAGGATGCGCTGTCTAAAATCTAGACTAGATGCACCTTCAGTAGACTCCGGATACACTGCTGTGCTGTGAAGAGGGTTTTTGACTTTCGGTGAACAGCGTGCAACAGGATAACCGTGATGGGACAACCAGCACTGCCAACTCACAGCGATGACGCCGCGCCTGCTCGAGTAGGTGTGGACAGCCGGCAAAGGTTTCCGTACTGGCCATCGACCTTAATGGGGCTTGAACATGTTCGACGACAAATTTCTCGTAGTAACAACCAACATTCGCCCGCCCAGCCTCGTTGTCGATGACTGCGAGAATTCGCCCTCGCGCACTCGCCAACGTGACATTGCGCTCGTCACATGCGCTTAAGCCAAGCATCCTGGCATAATGCCTTTTGTCACGAAACACCACTCGCTCCAACCGGTCGGTTCAGAACCTCCTGACGTTTTGACAGTTCTTGAGGCCCCCAATCCAAAATTTGGTGTTTGAGCGGGGCAAGGCTGCACAGTTGTGCGAGAAAGAACCTGACAAACTCCCTGCGTCTGAACTCCACCCTGAAAGGGCACAGTACCGGTGCCGTTCTTCCATCTTGACAGCTCTCCCCCTCTCCGGTGCCCCGCATGAAATCAGTTGAAACAACTCGTGGGGAGAAGGCTGATGTTATTAATAAAAAAAGGGGAGCTGCCAAAGATTCCAATGACAACACGTTTACTGGGGAAGAGAGCTATTGTTGTACGAAGGTACAACCTTCCACAAGGAAGTCTTTTTGTCAAGGCTTTTCCTGGCACTTGCTGCAGTGTAATAACAGAAATGCAGTGCATCTGTTTGTTCTACATCGGAACGCAAAAACCTCGTGAGCTGTATCGGCCTCACTACGCCTGTTCTACCTCGTCCTTTCTGCGTGGACACCATGGACCCGAGCTGTATTGGCCGGTGTTCACTGCACAATTTGATAAATCTCTTATCTTCTGTTGTATGTTCTTCTAATGCACGTTCTACGTCTAGAACCTCTCAACTACTATAGCGGCAGATTGCAAACGAATGCTATCTATCAATCTAGTGCAAGAGTGTGCCTTCTCGAATACGGCTTACAAGGGAATTTCTGCTTCATGCAGGAATCAGAAACAACGGGATATATCTCACGATATAACGATAACCGCCGATAACCACTGAAACTGTACCATGCAGCTTCTTTTAAAGATGAACTCAACGTCTTTCAACACAAAACAATCGGCTTGCTTCCCAATTCCACCCTGCCCAATAGTCCAGTGCTTCGACGATTGACGTGTTGCGTGTCCTGTTTTATAACTGGGTGCCAGGATACAGACCTTTAGTTATCAAAAAAGCATTCACAACGCCTCGGGCACGAAAAACCTCCATGCTGGGAACGAACATGAGCACAATGTGCTATGGGCAGCAACTATGTCACCTCCGCGATCACTTGTTCAGTAGGAAGAGACCAGCTTGAGTCTTCCGGGACACTCTCCATAATAACAGGGGAGGATGCCGGAGAATCACGATACATCAATTGCCTCTTCTCAACTTTATACCGCCGATATTCTGCCCATGCCACCAAGCAGAGACCAATGATACCAAGCGGAAAGACAAAAACCGACAGCGGAAGGAGTATAACCAATATCCCGACATCATGAGCTGTTTGTTCACCGCAGGTCGTATCGCCCCTAGTGTCCGAAATCACGTCGGATATAGTACCATTGATCCGCAGTCCGACGATTTCTCGGTTGACGGCCATGCGCTCGTCATCCGTTACATTGCGGTTATACAACCAACCAACATTAAACGAAGGCAGCGGTTGTCTTGATGTCCACTCCGTGAGAATATTACAATCGGCAAACTCATGAATGAAATGATTCCCCATTACATTATACGTCACAGCAAACTTGACATCGTTTGTTCCTCGGAACACCCATTCAACACATTCCTTGGCGGACAAGCAGCGCTTCCACGGGAAACTGGCAGGGTCAGAGCTGTTGTACTTACGTCCTAACGGGTTCACTAAGGAAAATACGAAGAGGATCAAAAGCAGAATTGCTTGAGTTAGTACCAAAGCATGGTCTTTTGGCCGAAAAGAGCCAAGTTTCATCAGAACAGATCAACGACGCCAAGTAACATACCTGTGGAATCCCACACTCGTTCTAAAGCGGAATCCTTCAGAACCGCGTAGTGAACCAGATCAGAGCCACGTAAGTTAGAGACACTCTGGGCCATCTCTACATTGCTTTGTGCAAAAAGGAAGTTGACGACAGAAGCAGCGTAGAACAAATATACAATAGCTCCAAAACTGGATATGGCTCCGCGAAGAAAAGCAAGAGACGACGCAAGACGTCGTGAATTATAGTCACGCAGCTTGTCCCGATGACCCATCAAAATATAAACAGTATGTGAGAGTTTGTTCGCGACAATGACTGCAATGATCATACCAATAGCACCAAACGTGAACGATATAACCGAGATTACAATCCATGTCCCAGTTCGAAAAGGTCTGGTAATTCGTTCGAACGCACTTTTGGCGGGTGCGAGAATATTAGGACCAACAATCATCATGGAAGAATCAATAAGAGGGGCAGACGGTTGAAAACGAAGACGACTGTCTCGGGTGTCAAGAAAAGCGCCAGATAATGCAAAACGAAAACCAAGCTCTCCAAACGACGCGGCGAAATCGTTGAGTTGGTTAAAAGAGCAGTCGGCCTTCGGTCCCGCCCAAATACAAGACGCAGAAGAAGACGCTGTCATGGAATGAATTCGGAAAGCGATGCCCTTGAGGTCAGGGTGCATGCGTTCAGGATCCCCACACGGAAATGGTTTGAAATGGTGAGCTTCTGTGGTGAATTCAGGAAGCACGATAAAGGGAGCTTCATCAATGAAGAGATAACATGTTTCGTTCTTGCAATGGGCGTAGTCGGAATGTAGTGGGTTCCGCGCAAGCGGTGGTAAGCATTCCGACGGTGTTGAACTCAATCGTGCACAACATGCAGTCACGACGCATAGAAAAGTGAAAAAGAAGGTCAAGCTCCGAGGGATTGCGGGGTGCATGCGAAACATGATTCAAAACAAGAACTGTGTAGGCCTGAACGACTTTGAGCCCATAAGTCAAAGACTTTATGGCGCGAAGAATATGTCTATTCCGCAAAGTTGTTACCGAGGTCGTGTATGAGGCGCGGCAAACAGCATGCTAGGCGAGAGAGTGCAGAGTAGGCGAAGGTGGGAGAGTGCTGGAGTGTTTGAAGTTTGGTTTCAGACTTTTGATTCCTCAAGTTGGCAGAGTAGGTGTGGTTCGAGCACTACACCGCTGGACTACCGATGACGCCACAGCATCGCAGTTATGTGCAAAACCACAGCAGGATATCCCTCTTACCTGGGACAGATTTATCTACTGGTTGTGCAAGCTCAGAGGAACCAATTGCTGACAAGGCGAGCACTATAATTTTTCTACCATGAAATGCTGCCGATTGGCGAATGGGCATCTGCAGTAACGGAAGCCCCGCCCACTGGTGTATGCGTACACGGCAAGTCGTCTACCTTGGTACTTGCCAACGCCATTGCAGCAGCAAAACACAAACTGCATCAGTCGCAAGTTATGAGGCGGCATATTGAGCCTGACTGCCAAATTTAAGCATCCCCTCTTACCCCTGGTATGAGATAGGGCTGAAGCTCATGCGGCCCGGCGCATGCTCAGCGTTTGCGCGGACACAGATTCCGATCGGAGACACGTCTAGGTTAACGCGAAGGGCTCACCGCCACGTGCTTTTCCAATTTCGCATGGACCTCGTTGAGCGTGGCGAGAAGCTGTTCGCCAGCGCTTTACGTCTGTAATTGTCAAGTTAGCTTGCGTTGAGATGTTAGATTAAGTCTTGTACCTACTTTACAGTGCACTTCTACGGTCTCAGTCACACCAGAGACACACCAGCTCTGGTGCCCTTTTTCGCAATCAGTCGCTTCTTGGCAAATGTGTACTCCTAGCATAAACAAGGAAAGTGAGCGTTAGAATAGGCCGAGGATGGGAACCAACTTAAACAGCCACAATGTAAGTGAACGTACCAACTTGGTTCTATGAACCAGTAAGAAGCCCAACTCATCCATATCCGACACGGCACGACGAACCATGCTCTCTCCATTATCGAAATACCTGGCATGGAACTCGATGAGCACTTGATCGGCAGCGATATCGGCCGAATTTTCGCGCCACTCCTTGATGACATCAAACTCAGCGCCCTCTACATCAATCTTGAGCACAGCCAAATGTGAATGACCGCTCTCACGCATCATACTCTGCAACTTGAGCACGGGATACACGCCCACCCTGCCCTCCTGTGCAACGCCCTTCTGTTCCATCACAGTATAGCTGTCAGCGTTACCCTCCGGCAACTTAAGCTTGAGTTCGCCGTCATACGCGGCCAAACCGACCCTGTGGAACACGAAGCGGTCCGGGATAGGACGCTTGGAGAAGAAGTCATGAGCAGTGGGAGTAGGGTCCCAGCCGTGGTGAACAGTGTTAAACTGTTTCATCATGGCTTCGTCCCATTTTATGTTGCGTCCAACGCCGACTGTGTAAACGATCTTATCCTTGAGAGAATACAGCGGACTGCACATGGTCCAGCCGCCGTAGGCGTCTCCCCTTCGCATCATGCGCGCACAGTCCAGCCTTCTAGCTTCGTCAAGCTGGTGGGAGCCAGTCTCGGAGAGGGCGATCAACAGCACAACCAAGACCGTGAGCATGACGACGGCCAACAGCAAACGAAGGCGACTGCGCGAAGGCTTGGCGGCCGGCGGCTTCACTGTCAACGACATGGCTGGAGCGGAGACGGAGCGCAAGGCGAGAGGAAGCGGGGATATGAGCGCGTGAGCAATATGCACCACCGACGTATGGTGCGTTCGGCGGACTCTTCAGTCTTTGAGAAACGGTCGGGCGGTGCTCGGCGAAGCTCGGCGGCGCAGACGACAGGCAGTGGGTGGGTAAGCCTCGAAGTGTCAATCGATCGGCAACGCATTGAAGATACGCTTCGTACTCCTCTACCCTTTGTACATGGATAGCGCAGAGGAAAAGTTTTTTAGTTGAAATGTGCACGGTGCGAGCGCGGCAGATTAAAAAAAAAACAAAATATTATGAAAGTATGCGCATAGCTGGCAGGTCGCCGCTGTACACGTGGCATTGATAATCCGAAAAATTTGTACAAATCGGTCCCAAACGGCGCTCCAGCTGACACATCTGTACACGCGCGCTGCACCTCAGTCCTCCAGTGTCACCGAAAGCTGCCGAAGCGAAGGAACCTGCCGTACCGACTCGGCATCGAGTCCATCGTTATGGACGAGGAGCTGTCCGTCGCTGCTTCCTCGTCGCGTTTCGGTACTGACGGCGTCCCCAGCTGCATCTCTAAGTCCCCCAGGTTCCCGTTCCGTTCCCGCTCCGGCTTCTTCCACAGCACCAGCACCAGCACAGAGCACAGCAGCGGCGGGATCACGAAGATCAGGCACGGAATCAGGATAATCATTGGCCCAATGTCCAACTTTGAGCTCGACTCGGCGCACGTATACTCCACCAGCGCTTGTTCCACCAACTCTCTGGTGCGCCCCTCGATGCGCAAACCCACCAGCTCGCGGTCCACCTGCAAGCGTCGCTCCTCCGACACGGCGCTGTTGTACAGCCATCCGCCGTTGAATTGATACAACACGTCCATCGTTTCAAAGATCGATAGCTCGTCGCACGTCGAATGTTGCGTCAGCAGGTACTTGCCTACCACTTCAAACGTCACCATGAACTGCGCTTCGCCGTTCTGCACCATTTTGATGCAATCGGTAGCGGTGGGGCACTGTTGCCATGGCCTTTCACCACCCCAGTCATCTGGGCGCCCATTTTGCACTGTAGCGTCAAATACGTTCTCGAGCGCAGAATTTTGGAGAACCACAAATTTGGCCAGTTGCGGCTTAGGAAGCCGTCTTACGGGCTTGGACAGCACGCTGTTCTGTTGCTGGAACAAGAAGTTGACAACGGCCACCTCGTAAAACAATGCGAAGATGCCAATCAGTGCCAACAATGCAACACGGAATAATGTCATCGCAAGCCCATATTTCGTGGCAAAGGACATTGCCTCTTCAGCGTTTTGGTGCTGCAAGGTGGCTTCATGTGCCATGGCCTGATCCCTTTCACCAGCAAAGATGAAGAACGCAGTAATTAAGCTTTGGCCTCTGAACCAGTGAAAGCGCACGGCGATAGCCAGACATACGAGCATGAAAAGCAGAAGCACTGCGGAGAAAATGGCCCATGCGCCAGTGTGAAAGGGCTTCGTCAACTGACCGATCGGGCCCTGTGAACCGCGAAAACGGGGATCGGTCAAGCCAATGATAGTCATGACGCTGTCGATGAGTGGTGCAGAAGGGTGGTGCTTGCACTGACGCTGCGGCATTTCCAGAAGAAGGCCCGTGATTGCGAAGCGATAGCCTTCGACAGCCATAATGTCCGTGTAGTCCACGAGCTGGTTGAAGGTGCAATCGTCTGCATGGCCACCCCACATACACCAATCATCCGCGGACGAAGTTTCTTTGTGCGCAGTGAGAGCAATACCGCCAATGCCGCCTACATGTCTAAACTGTTCTTCGAAGTCGCCGCACCGGAATGGTTCTTGCAATGGGAAGGCAGCTCGGGAGCTGTTGAAGCTGTCAACTTCATGGAGGATGACGAAGGGAGGCTCCTGCAAGAAGATGTAACAGGTTCGGTTGGTACTGTCCTTGCAGCGCTCGTACTTGTCCGGATTGATTTCTAAATTGGCCAAGCAGCCTCTGCCGTGATTCTGCGACGCGGTCGGGTCGTGGCTTTCGCAATCGAATTTACCGGAGGCAGGCGAATCAGCACTGAATGCGACAGCGGCGGCGAGCACTGTGATGAAAACAAGCACTGTAGGGTTCATGACGGTATAGTTTTGACAGTGGGTCGACGGCGCTGGAAAGCGGAAACGGCAGCCATGAAGGCCGCGCAACGAGCACGCCGTTAGTGGCGAAGGTATGGTCACAGCACGCGAGAAAGCTCGGAGAGAGCGGCGGGGCGCAAGCGGCGCTAGCGAGTAACGGAAAGGAAGCGGAGGTCAATCACAGAAGAAGGCGAGGCTAACAGATGGCGATGGCGACGGAGGACATGAGCGTGCGGGGTGTCCGCACGACGCAAGCGCTGATATTAAATAGCGCGGCGGCAACTGGCAGGTGAGACTGGGGGGGGGGGGTGGCGGCCGCCAGCAAGGGGGACCCAAGCGCTGGGTA